>JAQIXR010000117.1:0-50503 GCA_034700825.1 Quadroppia sp. Gr-Ori-00064 | reverse complement strand
CCTTAATGTGTGCCAGTTTAACCTAAATGCATGTTATAGTATAACCCCTTTATGACCAAGGTGACATTCAATAATTGTCGTCTAATACCCCTTAAAATCTCATCGAAGACAAAATGTGTGAATTGTGTTATTAACGAGTTTTCAGCGATTGTTGAAATGAATACAAATTGAGATAACATTACATTAGATAACAAACAACTCATACATTGAACTCAACGCCAATACATAGTGTTTGCACTTTGAATGCTTTGTCCGCACTTTGGTCGCAGCACTGTATGTATGGCAGTGTGACCTTTGACCCGATGGGCGGTTGTCTGCATGCGAGCACACGTAGGGAACGAGTGTCCCATTCGGTGTAGACGTAGAGCCAGTCATATGAAGACAACACTATTGAGTCATTTGGTGAACAGTCTCTCAACACAACTACACGTCTTTGACGTACTCTATGTCATGACATCACTCAGCCTTGGCTCCAATACAGCGCTTGCATTGGAGAGAGAGTAGGGGCCGGGAGTGTAGGGGAAGGAACGGTACTTTTCATAGCCATTTCATAGCACTCACTCAACGACAATGAAAAGAGAGTCTAATCTCTGTTTTGTGCCCGAAATGTGTATAAGTGTATAAATTGACGCCTAAATGAGTGTGAATTGAATGGCAATACCGATGAAGGGCTCGACTCAAACCACATACCAATACCAGTGGCGCCACTGATGGCGTTGACTGTGTTTGAGAGCAAAACAATTTGTTTGAGTTTTGACTTCACTATAATATGGGTCACAAATGGCTGTTAAATGCGTTGCAATCGTTATAAACAATACAAATAAATAACATTTATTTTTCATCAAAAAATAATTTTTTTACCCCTTATTAACCCTTAAGTCTGACATTCATACCAGTGTTGTGTATACCAAATGTTGTCGTCTTTGGACCAACCATTCGGTGAGTTTGTGTCGACAGTATCGATAGCATTGAAAACCATGAGATGATATCACAACTAATGCCTCAAACCATTCAAACAGTGGTTTTGCAATCAATTCAATGGTTTTCAACAATTGATTTCAATTAACAAATCGCTTGTCATTGGTTTGGACGCAATGTCTTTAACGCCGCTTTCGTTAGACAATATTCAGTGCAATAGTCCGGCGTCTGAGCGGTCGATGCCATCGAAATACGTGCCACAAATGCCATCAACTGTTCCACAGAGAAAGCAATCAGTATTTGTCGCGCCTAAGGGTCTGCTACTGAGTCCAGGGTCGCGACCCTTCAACGGGCCGGTGGTGTCATCGCATCGGCCACAGGTGTCACCGAATCGGTCGATGCAATCGCCAAATCGGACGGTGATATCGCCTCCGAGGAAGTCATCTCTGGCCAAACCCAACGCCCAAATCCTTGAACAACATATCAGTAAAATAATATCAGAAAACGCGGCGATTGTCGAAACACTTGACCCCCTGTGGTCTAAGAGATACATTTCAAGGAATGTTTTGCCCATTCATACCACGAATGGACTGTCGTTTGTGTCTAATCACATGCCGGAGCCAACGAGCGGTCGGCGCTTCTCCGAAGTGCACCACAACCAACCCCTGTCTAAACTACAGTCCGCTCTATTGGGGAAGTCGTCCACTCATATGACGTCTTCGCCCATCAGAAAGTATTCTGACTATAGTTCCAGCGATAGCTCCAAACAGTCTGTGATTATCAATGCAAAGGACAGTAATGTTTGTACTAATGATAACAACAATAATAACAATGATTTGAATAGAAATTCAGTTTTAAATCATTTAAATAATAGCAACAAATGTGAAGAACTCTTCAAAAGTGAATCAATTGTTAGGAATTTGTTGACTACGAAAACACCTGCAATACAAGTGTCGCCGACAGACAAGTGTCCAAAGAAGACCTCCCTATCCCTGGGCGCACACCCACAGAACCCCGAGGGCTCTATAATAAAAGATTTGTTGCTCAAGTCTAGAGACGAGGGCCGGAAGAAGAGCCGAACGGAAGTGCCGTCAGCACAGGTGATAGAACCGGAGTCATCGATGTTGGTCTATGTCTGCACCGTTTGCAACATCGCCTTCAGGAACAAAGAGAACCTGGAGGTCCATCAGATCCACTATTGCAAAGGCAATGATGACCTGTCCGTCAGTCGGCCATCGAAGCACAAAATGGAAGACTTGGTTCAGAGGAAGGTCTCCGTAATGGCCAGACCTGGCTTCGGCTCAGCCCTCAAACACTATCAGCACCCGAAGCAGTCATCGACGCAACCATTTCAACAACAGTCGCAACAAATGTTATCCACAGCTCCGACACCACCGGTTGGGAACATCCTTAAGCAACAACTACTGGCCCCTAATCAGGGGTCGCCCCTCAAAAAACGCAAGATATCTGAACCCGTCTTCAGGAATAATATCCACAATTTGTCAGACATTCAAATAATGGGTAAGAAATTGAATGTCTTATTGTTTGCCATAAAAAGAGAGAATGTATTCCTTGTTATAAGACATGCAATCAGTCGTTGATTTCGTGTTATTCCTACTCTTAGTCATCACTTGATCCCAATGTCTTCCAAATATGACATTCGGGAAATTCTAGTGAATTATTGTCTTCAAGAATGACCTTAAAGTGAATACAGTTTGTTATGGTTTGTATCAACTCTTGTGGTTTGGGTTTTACTCATTGAGACGATTGGAAAGTGTTTTATACATGTATTTATAGTTTGCAATGTTTGATGACAGGACCTTGATCATTGGGTTTGGGGACAGGTGAGGGACAGGTCATTTGTGGAGAGATGTGTTGACACAACATAACAAAACTGTAAATTCATATATGTTTTGAAGCATTTTCGTAGCGATAATGAGGTCTCGAAAGCATTATATTTGTAATAATGTTAAACTTCAAGGTCTTCTGAAACGAACTTTTCTCTCATATACAGCATATAACAGATTAGTAGACTTTATGACGTGTTTTGCCTTTAATTTATTATAGTTTTTCATAACTTTTTAGTTCAAAAAAAGCACGCTTTGAATGAATGAACGATTTTTTTTGGTTTTATTTGAATTGCTTTTAAATGCAATTCATTAACAGATAATCAAATACTTTTGAACCCATTTGAGTGAAACCCGTTTTACTTTGTATTCCCTTTTCTTCACTCATTCACACATTCTCTGAGAATTGAAACCAATTCTTGTGTTTATCTAAACAAATGGTTTGCTATTAATATAGAGGAACAGCCGGTGCGGAGGGTATCAGTCGTACAGTCGACCAACTCGTCCACTACTAAGTCAAACCATGCATTAGACACCACATCCCTGTGCCCTCCATCAGCCCCGTTACCATCGACATCAACCTCCCATACAGTTATCCAGTCTGTGCTCCATTCGGGCGCAACAGTCATCGAGAACTACTCGTCCCAAACCCATAGCAAATACATTCCTATAGAAGGTATCGATGACTACAGCTCTCGTACGACACATATGACAACTTCTACCCAACCGGTGCTAAAGTCTGCTACAGATCTAGTCAAGAGTCGAGTACCCATTGAGATACTGCCGGCCTATTTGCCACACCTGAAGCGACCGCAGACTAAAATCACATTTAAGGGACCGATTGTTTTTCCGGTGCTGAAGAAAAAGTGTTCAAATGGTTCCAACTATGAGTTTGATATCGAAGAGTCTGACTCTGAGCTCAAGACTAACACAACCTCTACTGTTAACTCTATAACCACCTGTGCTTTCAAACAAGTGGCGTCTCTTCCCATTGAGTGCTCAAATCCACATAAAATGAGTGAAATGGAGGAACAGTTCGACGAAGAGATGAACGAAGAGATGGAAGTTTTGGATAAAGAAAATGATAAACAATTGCCTTCAGTCTCGTCGCCAACCAATGACATTGTGTTGCCCAAGACTACCGGTGCGATCAGACCCAGGACTTTATCTCTGAGAACAAATAACGGCTCAAATCTGATCAGTTCGACTCTGGTCTCACCCGACACTCCCCGACCTAACAAGGCTTGTGTTCAGCTATATATGAACGGACAGGCGTATAGTCGTATTGGCCTTAAGGTGACGCCACGTCCCGTCTACTGTACAATATATAAGCCGCAGCCAATGTTTGTACCACAAGAGACTGATCCAAACCTTTCGATGTACTCGAATTGGACACTCAGTCCATTGGCATCGGAGGACGTCATGAATTTGGCGCCGACACCAGTCATACTCGGACTCTATGACTCGCGGGTCAAACAACGGGTCGACTCAATGGTGATGACGAGCGCCGGCAAAACAGACCTCAATTCAACGCATTCCAGTTATTGGCGGTTCCGGAAGTCAGACGAAGAGAAGGAGAATCTGAAGAAAATGATTGAAAAGTTAAGAGAAGAGGTCGGAGAAAACGTCGAAGAAGTCTATCGAAAGATCAGTGAAGAAGTGAGCGCTTCGTCTGCCTATTCCGGTGACACCGATTCTGACGGCGGAGGAGATGTCGGTCCACCCAAAAGGGTTCGCATCTTTGAAGGTAAGCCTCTTTGAGATTATTTGATAGACCAGACATTGAGAGCAGCTTTCATATAATCTGCCGATTAATAGATAGGGTTATCGACCCTTTCCTGGGAAACACTTTTGTATTAGGAGTACAACAACTTATTTTATCTGCCGATCCGATGAAAAGCCCTTTCCCTTTACTAACACTCCTCAATGCTATCCCATTGTGTTGAGAGTGCACTGAATTATACCATTTGCCAGATATGTCATATCTATTACACCTTCAGCTCTCTCTCTCTCTCTCTCTCTCTCTCTCTCTCTCTCTCTCTCTCTCTCTCTCTCTCTCTCTCTCTCTCTCTCCCCCGTTCCACTCTTCTCTCTTATTGCTAAATACCAGCACTCCTTAAATGACATAACTCTTCGCTTAATAATAGCTGTTATGCAAATCAAATGCGAAAATATTTTTCTAAGTTTTTTCTCATCTATTTTTGATCCAAAGTTCAAAATCTGTTCTCTATTTCACACTTTAAGTCACATTATATTCACTCTTAGATTAAGTTATTTCTAAATTTCAACAAAATATTTATGTATTTTGTTTTGAAAAATGACAAAAATAATTAATAGTATTTTGATTCCCAAACTCTGCCCTCAAAACAGTTTGTATTTATTTTTGAATATTTGTTAACATTTTATTTGTTTATTATTTTCATGTGTTTATCAAAAGTGTTATTCTTTTTTGTAAAGTATTTTTAGAGAAACATAAGAGTAAAACCCCCTGTGATTGCCGTACTTTCCTTGAAGCCTTCGTTGGAATGACCTTGGCTATCTTAGACTAGAAATGCAATATTTCTTTCCTTTCCTGTAATATAATATTAGTTGAATTCCTTCAAAACATATAATTTTTCAATAATTAAGTGTTTCTTATATTTCTTATATTTTTCTTTCAGTAAAACACTTAAGAAAATGATTATATTTTTTGCACATAATTTCATAAAATATTTATTCTCTTTTAAAAACATATTTATTATTCATTACAACTATTTAAACACAAATCTATATCTCATTTATAAATATTTCCATAAAATGATTGTTTATATTATATTATATTAATATTGCATTAGTTTTGAAGATATTTCACAATCACTTCATTTCGACGACTCATTTAAGTCCCACTCTTTTGACATTTTCCGCACTCTTCAACACTTTTCCATTGCGTCTATCATTCAATAAAATAAAACAAATTTTTGTTGTTTTTTTCAATGACTAACCAATGAATTGTTTACCAAAAACTCATTTTTATCGCAATTTTTATCTGATTTGCGATTAAATTGATATTTATATAATTAAACGAAGAAATTGTTTTGTTTTCTTTGATTCATTCATTAGTTTTAATGATATTTATTTACAAAAAGACATTATTTTGATTTTTAGGTTGAATTTGAAATTTTTTCTTTAATAAGTGCCAAATCATTGAGTCGTTTGTTTATGAAATAACCTTTCGTTGACTTTCTCTGACTTTTGTTCAAAATATATATTTTATTCCAACTCTTGTAAACATCTTCTGCTCATGTCTTCAGTTTCAGATCACATGAATTTATGACTTAATATTAGAGTAAAAATGAATTTTTGCTTAATTTTCAGGGGGTTTCAAATCCAATGAAGACTACACTTATGTAAGGGGTAGGGGTCGAGGAAAGTATGTTTGCGAAGAGTGTGGCATTCGGTGTAAGAAACCATCGATGTTGAAGAAGCACATCCGAACCCATACCGATCTGAGGCCCTACTCCTGCCGTCACTGCGCCTTCGCTTTCAAAACCAAAGGAAATCTTACAAAACATATGAAATCAAAAGCACATCATAAAAAATGTGTTGAGTTAGGGATAATACCGGTGCCCATCACTATCGATGACTCACAGATAGATACCGACGCTTTAGCCAAACAAGAAATGCTTGAGATCTCATGTGGAGGTTTGCCTGAAGATGAGGACGAAGATGAAGACGAAGGGGAATGGGATGAGGACGAAGAGGAAGAGGATGACGAAGGTTTGTCATCAATGATTGTCTGTTAAAAACATTTTATTTATAATTATTTTATTGTTTTCCTAAAAGGAGTTCCCATTCCTTTGATTGAATTACAACGCTATGAAATGCTAGGGAAGACAACATCAGTAGTTCCGGTTCCGGGACAGTTCGATGACGCAGACCTCAACGATGATGGCAATAGAGTCGGCTCCGAATCTGGCTCTGCGGCCACTGAAGCCCAAGAACAGGAGGCGGCGCGAAGTTTATTGATTCTGTCCGGTTCTGGATCTGAATCAGATCTGACGAACCCTTTGAACCGAAGTCGAAAGACATCGGATTTTGTCGAAGAAGTCGTTAACTCACCTGAAAAACGGAAGGTTTCTGTTATCGATCGAAGAGTTTCTCAACATATGATTGAAGAAAAGCAAAGACGAGTTTCGGCACAAATGATGGAAGCGGAACAGCAAAGACGACTCTCAGCACATGTATTAGAAGACAAACAGAGAAGAGTTTCCGCACAGGTATTAGAAAACGAAGACATGAATCGAGTTTCACAACAGATGTTAGATATTGAAAAGAGTCGAAGAATATCACAACAAATGGATCCAAATCTTAAGCCAAATGAACCAGAATTTCACTCTCCCGTAACGATGAAACCTCCCACCGAACCCCCGCCCCCTCTAATGACATCTCCTCGTAAATTATCACCGATAGAACAATTGCAACAACAGGTTCAACAACAGCACCACTTATTACAGACAACGTGGACACCGAATTGCGATCAGTTGTCGAGACCCCGTTCCTATTCATTCAACGACATACCACTCATGCCATCGAATCCAAATGTCTTCACCTATACATCCCATATACCTATAGAGCCAATTGAGCCCATAAGAGATGAAAGCAGTGACGAATCGCAGGAGTCATTCGCTTCCCGAAGATATTCCATGTCAGTCATAGCCGATCGAAGGTTTGAATCACAACCGAAACCAACTGACAGTATGTCTTCGATACCCGAACGCGAAGAACCCATGGATTTGTCACTGAATGCCAAACAAAATGAAGAGATGAGCGAAACGTGTTTGCCATCAGTCAGTCAATCAAATCACGTCTCAAATATGATACCAACCCCTCTAAGACAGGGGGAATTCATTCCAACCGCCCCTCAAAGGATCATCATTGACTCGATCGACGGAAAGTCCATTTGTTCGTTTTGCAGCAAACAGTTCTCCAAACCCTCTCAACTGCGCCTTCATATCAACATCCATTACTTCGAGAGACCCTTCCGGTGCGACTCATGTGCTGTCAGTTTCAGAACTAAAGGTCATCTTCAGAAACACAAACGATCTGTAATTCACTTGAATAAAGTCAATATGAATATGACGTTCGGAACGCCAACAACAGACAATCCCAGGCCTTTCAAGTGTGATGACTGTAAGGTCGCCTTTAGAATCCACGGCCATTTGGCCAAACACTTGAGGGCAAAGATGCATATCATGAAACTGGAGTGTTTGGGCAAATTGCCGTTCGGGATGTATGCGGAAATGGAGAGATCGGGCGTTAATCTCAATGAGATCGACACCACTGACTGCGAGAACTCCCTTCAGAGCCTACAACTCATGGCTCAACGGCTTTACGATCCGAGACAAATGCGTTGGGCGTCAGAACCCGTTCCCGAAAGTGATGAACATTTTGATGAAGAATCGGTTGTTAAGAACGAACCGAACGATAACTTTTATTCTATAGAACAGGAAAGGCATCCCTTGGGGACTAATAGTCAAACGGAGCCATTAGTGGCCAAACCTCTTCAGTCAGAATCGCCGCCAAATCAACACTCAATGCCTCCGACTGTTGTCGTCCAACAACAGTCTGGCTTCACGTCCACCCGTTCCAACACTTGCCACCTGTGCGGCCGTCTATTCAAAGCGGCAAAGTTTCTTCAGGTGCACCTCTATTGTGATCATTCAGAGGACAGTTCACCACAAGAATTGAATGAGAAGAATGACTTCGAGTGCGATATCTGTCACAAAGGCTTCAACGATATCTCACTTTTACAACAGGTTTGCAATCATTTGAAACCATTTATTATTAAAAGTTTCCTTCAATTCAATAGCATTTGTTGACCCATACGGCTGTCCGACCCTTCGTGTGCGACAGGTGTGACGCCGGGTTCACCTCATCGTCATTACTGACCTCTCATTTGCAAACACACCATTCGTTAGCCCAACCACAGATCGCATGAGTCGTATTCATGTTAGTTATCAATGATTTTATATGAATTCAAAAATTATTAAAACATTTGTTTTATGTTTTAAATACAGTTTCAGTGCTTTTAGTCTAGACTTCACTTTCATTAGACTTTAGACATATTTAAAGTCCTTTTCAAATAACGATTTTTTATCATTGATTGCAAAAGTGTTTATCAATTCATTCATTAAATACAAACTTATTTTCTATTCATTTAACTTCATTTTGAAGACTAATTCAAGGATTTCTAACGGATATAAAACGTCTTTCTCTTTCCGTTTTGTCTTTAATTAATTAATGATTTCTTTTATCAAATTTCAGAAATGGTCTCAAAAATAATCCTTTCATTTGACGTCTCTTTTATACAAGTCTTCCCGAAGTCTTTAAATATTTTATATCAAAATCACAATGACTTCAAAAATTGGAGACATTTTTGAAGAATTGACAAAAATCTAATTTTTTTATTAATTGTAATTAAAATTCATTTTAAACAAAATTCATCGAAAAGTTCATATCATTTGAAAAACATCCGACGAATTGATCGCAAAACAAAGCGAAAAGACTTTGAAAACTAAACTAATTTTTAAGTTAATTGTTATTAATATATAAATAAATACTAAAATTCTCGAAGTTTTTATGCAAAAGACAAAAGAGATAAACATATTATGAATACAATTGAATGTATTTTTTGATGAAAATAATTATTATATAATTGAGTGAAAACTCTTTTAACGAAACTTTTTTTTGTGTAAATATTTTGATGAAAAATATCTTATTTTACTTTTATTTGTTTTATTTGAAAATCTGTTAATATATATAAGAATACATATTATTATAAATAGCATTCAATTCACGCATTAATTGATAAATAATTGATATAATGATTGATATTATGATTGTTCGTTGAGTTCATGTTTTCCTCTATTATTCACTTTAGTTATTATTACGATTTTTGGCCAAATGTTCGTTCAGTTTGTCTAACAATTTATATAACAAACAATCATAAGATATAATACTTTGTTGACAACAAACTAAACAAAAATGTTTTCAATAAATAACTCAAAAAGTAATCAATTGTTAGAAATAACTCTTTTCTAAACTCTTTGTCTGTATTTCTAAATAATAAAACAAAACAAAAAATATGAAATTTTGTGACAATTTGTGACAATTGTCTCAATGTCTCCCAAACTGATTGTGATATTACTATTAATATTATATTATTTTAAATATTAAATTCAATTTACAATTAAATTGTGGACAAAAAAATTGTTAATACAATCGATGGAATGAATTATGAAATAAAAAATTAAATTCAATTTTAAATATTCTTTCGATTTATTTATTATTTCAATTCAAATGAAATGAAATTAAATTAAATGTTTGGCAAAAAAATTGTTAAAATAATTGTATTTTAAAAATTCATTTATAATTGACATAAAATTGGAGTCATTTCTAAGAATAAAATGAATAATAATTTTCAAATCAATACTAATATTGTTATCGACAGAGTTTAGCATAGAATACATTGGCATAGATTTGGTTAACATTTACTTTTGGAGACCTTTTTATATAAACGAAACTCTGTTTGGATTTTGAATCCAAAAATGAGTGAATATTTTGTGAATTTTGTGAATAAAATCTAAAAATAAATAAAATGAAAAACATATTAAAATTATATTTTGTTTTCAACTTATGTTTTGTCCGTTTGTTATCATATTTTACAAAAATGTCTCAAAAAATAACAAAAAAATTGAAAAATAAATAAATTGAGGAAAATATGATTAAATACAATGAAATGGATTGAAAGAAATCTTATAATACATTGTTTATGACATTGTTTGTGACCTTATTTTAACACTCAAATCAATGGCTTTTGAATAGGTTTTGCAATTTTTGAAGAGGTCTTCGCTATGGCTATGGCTTAAGTCCATTCCTTCCACATTGTTCTCATCCAAACAACTGAATGAATCGCAACCGAAGGGAACGGGCATTAAGTCCGGCTCACACGTTATGTTCGAATAAGTGAGTTGTGATTCATTCATAGCATTCATACCATTCATAATACTATTGAAAGCATTGATTTCATTGTTATTAAAGTTATAATTATTTCTATTCTTAACGAATGTGTAGTTATTATCAATGAAGACATGTTTGGCGTTTGGAACGGGAGTTCGGATCCGATTGAGCGCCGCATTCATGGAATCGCTATAAACCCCTAAAAGGCGATCAACTCTTATCTGATGTCTTGATATGAAGTGATTCTTCAAGTCATGAGATTTGATGAAAGTTTTGCCACATTTCCAATGAATACATTTGAAAGACTTCTTTCTCTGAGTTTTATTACATTTTTTGGAATCACTTTTACTTATAATGTCATTGATATCGATATTGATGTCTGTGTTGCGAATGATGTGAGAGATGTCGACATTTCGGTGTACTTTAAGGAAATGGAGATTAAATTCATAGTTTGTGCCAAACCTTTCATCGCATTCAACGCATAAGTGACTGATATCGACATTATTGACACCACTCTTGTCTTCGTCTTCACTGTCGAAGCCATTCAAAAGATGTCTTTCATTATCTTCGGGCAAATCAAGCAATGGTTGACAACTATTGTGTGAATCATTCTCTCTGTTCCTGTGGTTGTCTTCGTGTGAGACGTCGGCCACGGGTTTGGCTAATGATATTCGACTCTTATATAGATTCTGATTCCGAGGATTGCAGTTATAGTTGAAGATCTCGTTCTGTTGGTATCGATCCATCAGTTTTTTGCTTTCGTCAAACTTTACTTTGTATTCACGGGCTTTGGTTTTCCACTTATTTGAGTCCATTTCCACCATTTCCAGCAATTTGTCAAACCTTAAGAGATATGAACAAAACATTAACAGTGGTTCCAATGGTGTCAACCGATGGCAGACCTCGTGATGTCGTTGAGCTGTCGGTCGAACTGAACGAAAGAATCACAATCTTTGAGGTATTGTTCGATGTCTTTGAGAGAATGTCTTAATTTGAATAATATGTTGATTATGAGAACAGACACTCGAGTCCTGTCCTCGCAGTCATTGAAGTCCAGGTCATCGATGAAACACTTGGCGTTATAGTGTCTTAGCAGCCATTCCCGGATCGCGTGCTCCCTTTCCTCGTCGGACTCGAGGGCATTGAAGTCAAACGACTGGTTGTTGTCAAAAGCATTAGATATAATGCAAATCAAATTCAAAAGCCTTTCGAGAAGACAGTCATCACTGAAGGACTTAATGAATGGTATTTCACAGATAATCATATTTAAGAGTTTAATGCAATCTCTTTTGTTGTGTTCATAGACTTCAAACATTATGTACAGTCATTTGTGAACATCTCAAACAAAATACACGAAAAATATTTATTCAAAAATGAAATAATTATTTCATTTAATTCATTAAATCAAAAAACAATAATAATTCAAAAAATGTTGTCAGCCATTGATGTTTACAAATAACACGTCTGTTCACAAACAACGTTATTCATTGTCACATCGGAGGCAGACATGGCTTTTGTGCATAAGGTTTACATTCGCAACAATTATTTGAATGTCATTCAAAGGGAAATTATATTGCATTTAAACGTCATGTACTCTATGAATGTCTCCCACATGTGTTTGCGTGACATAACGTTTGCGTCGAATCAAAGCATTTTAAATGCCTTTTAATTAACATTAAATCAATAAAAACAAACTTTTCCTAAAGTTATATAAAATACAAAAATTTAATCCATTTTTGATATGATATCTTCAGATCAAAGTCATTGCAGTCGTTTGGAGACACTTATGGCAACTGAACACTGGCTTCAAATGTAAGACAAATTTTGCGCTTATTTTCAATACATTTAATGGAAAAAAACTTTTCAATAGTTTTTGAAAACGTATTCAAAATTAATTATTTTTCAACCCTTTCCTGTTGTGATGGTTAGGGGCTGTCATATCTGGCACTGTTGACCACTACATGTGTGACCCCTCATGTGTGACCTCTGGCCTCAAAAATACTTTTTTAATTAAAAACATTTTGAATAATAAAAGTAATAATCATTTAATTGACATTCAGTTGACATTCAATTCAATCCCAATTACAATGAATTGCTTTTTCCTTATTTTATTTGCTTTTTGTTTATTTTATTAAATAATTTCATTTTATTATAGTTTTATGTTTTCATCAATTGTTTTGTAATGCAATCCAATGTAAACCTTGAGATATGAGTGCTCTTTATATAACACTTTTGACTCAATTCTTACACTAAAAATGTTTAACAAAGTTTTCATTCCGTCAGAAAAGTCCCAATATTTTTATAAAACATTATTTTCCTATAATTTATATAATATTTTATTTTAATTACAACGAAATCATTTCATTACTTTTTATACCAAAAAATCGCAATATTTTGTATGAATTAATATAAACAAAAACTTGTTTTTATGGAAAATTCCCTTAAAAATGGTTTAACTTTTATTATATACTTTTGATTTGAAGTTTTAAAAAATTTCAAATCATTAGTGAAATTGATTTCAAAGATATTTATAATATAAACGCATTTTAACTGTAATTATGTTAAAAATAAAGGCAATCCTTGTCTTAACCACTGGTGCTAGCGTTAAGATTTCTGAACCAAATATGTATTTAAGCCAAAAGTGTTTGAGATTTAAAAATTTTTAACGAAAAAATTTGTCGACAAAATAACCCTATATTTCGGTATGTCTTTAATTATTGCTTTCATTTGCAGAAACTCTTTTGATATCAAATCATTGAATATCAGATTTTTGTGATTTTTTTAATCATTTCTCAAAAAAAATCTTCTATAAATAGTGACCAAAAGTTAGTTTTAGTAATAAAACAATATTTCATTGCATTAGAGTTTGTTTTATTACATGTGATATGTTTTTATAAATTGAATTCTTGGATAAATTGTTGAAATATTCGGAGAACTCATTGATATTGAAACTATGTTTGAGTTTGAAAGTCATCATAAAAAATATCTTCTGATTGTTTGTTATCAAAACAGGAAAAAAATGATGATATAAACAGTCTTTCAATGCATTCAATGCTAAAGGAAATTATTTTCAAAACGATTCACAACTTTATTGTATTGAAGAATTGCTGTCCAATAGAGTTGTTGTCCTTTGGGGTCATTAAGACTGATCTCATCTCTATTTGAATCACATCTCTTCACACTTTCGTCACTCTATCTTAATCTTGTTGAAATTGTTTACTACTAATCCATGTCATTTGGTGTATCAAAAGCTCAATAATTATATCCAATGCTATTGTTTGACGTCAAAAAGTGTGGTTAATAACTGTCTTTCCTCACCAGTAGTTGATATACTGTATAAGAAAATCCTTATCGAAACCATTGCTCCAAATCAAACACCGCTGAAAATGTTTATTCAACGATAAGTTTATTCAATATTTTCAATAATTTTCTTAAGATTTTATTTTTTTTAAAACAAATGTTTGATATTTTGTATTATATTTTGTTTTCTAAAACTATTAATCATTTTTCAAATATTCATTCATTTATTTCTTTATAACATTTTTATTGAATAATTTGAACACAAATTTTATTATAAATTCCGTGATCTCTAATCAAAGTTTACACCTTTTTATCAGAAAATTGATTCAAAAGTTATAAAACACTCAAAAAAACTCATAAATTATTTCATTTAACACTAAATATTTTGCGGATCTCTTTTTCGACATTCAATTGTAATATTCAGTTGTCTTCTATTCAGACATATAGTCAGATCTGAACCACTTTATCATTAAATTCATTACAACTCAAAACAATTTCTGTTATATTTATAATAAAGTTTTGTTTTGGTTTTATATTAAATATCAAATGATTTTTATTGCAATAAAAGTCTAAATTTTTGTTTAAAAATATTTGTTTAATTCAAAAAATGTTTTCAAAAGTTTTGTTAACGAATATAACTCTTAAAACAATGAGTTATTGATTGTGTGTTCAATTAGTTTATCGAATATATATATATTCGACGATTAGATAAATATAGTGAACCATCCCTTACATGACGGCGCAGACAATGGTTCAATTGGGTTCTTGTCATAGGCGACAGTATACCAGTGCCGATGATAGCACCCAATCATTAAGCAATATATACCAACACTTGAAGGTATTTCAAATCAAAAACTTATTACTGAATAAAGTGTCGGATATTTCAGTCAATCGATTAGTTTGTGCTTATTTTCATTGAAAGTTTTCACATATTTTTCATTCATTAATGAGTTTTAAATTAATTTTTCAAAGTTTTCATCAAATATGGAAAATAATAGAAATGAGAAGACATTAAAACAAACTTTTTTCGATGAGACGAAAATCACTGTTTATGAAGTGAAACGGCATTCGAGAAGTAGGGGTCGGACTCGTACTAAGTCTCACCACCACAGAGTCCACCCCAAGCGGTCACTATCACAGGGGGCGACCCCCAGAGGCCGACATCCTCTATTCACACGCCAGCCATTAGCCCCTCAGCGAAGACTTTCTGTTTCTAATTTGAAACTCAACACAAACTGGAGCTCAACCGAAAAGTCAACCCTAATATGTCTGTCCATCGTTTCATTCACATCAATGGCTTCGATGTCATTAATCGCACCGTTCTTTCCATTGGAGGCCTCTATGAAAGGAATGAGAGAAACCATATATGGCTTTGTGTTCAGCGTCTATGCGTTGATTATAATGATTTTTAGCCCTATTTGTGGAAAACTCATACCTATTATCGGACCCAAGTTTATGCTAATCACCGGTGTGTTTGTGGCCGGAGTGGCGAACATATTGTTTGGCCTTTTGGACAAAATTGACGACTTGTCCACTTTTACCACTTATTGCTTTATAGTGAGAATATTCGAAGCCTTGGGCGCCGCCGCCTTCTCCACGGCCTCCTATACTATCATAATGAAGGTCTTTCCCGATAATATCGGAACAGCTTTTGTGAGTCAATTAACTATTTTTTATATGAATTTCGTTAAGAAATGTTAATTCAATTCAGAGACTCTTTTGAAAACTTTAGTCAAAAACATAATAATATTTACATTAATTAAAACTTAAAGTTCTGTGAAATTTTCAGTCCATTTGTACTCAAAAATTCAGATCAAAAACATTTCTTTATATCGTTTTCATATGATCTCAATTATCTCAACGAAAACTTTAGACTATTTTTCACTCTTTTGTAAATATTCTTTCATTTAATTTCCTTCACTTTATAACAGAAATCATTGTTTCGCAAATTATGTAATATTTAGTGTAAATAATAATAACTTTTTGACACTATTTGTAAATAAACAAATATTTGGAAAATTCCCAAAAATTTGTAAAATTAATATAAATTTGATTTTGATTTCACTTCAAATCAATAGGACTTTCACTGAACTCTGTATTCATAAAAATTTTCAATTTTAGGGATTCATTGAGACCTGCGTTGGTTTAGGCATGAGTTTGGGTCCGGCAATCGGTGGTGCCCTGTATGGTATGGGGGGCTATAGTCTGCCCTTCTTTGTATTAGGGGCTATTATGTTGATAAATATACCCCTTTGTCTCCTAATCATTAAACCAATTGAATGTAAATATGAATACATTTTGACTATAATTGCAATTAATGTCAAAACTCTTCGTTAGTAACCATTGAAACCAAATCCAATTCTTCAATTTCTTACCTCAAATTGATATCCATTCCTCAAGTTGTTGTCGTGGGAATAGTCGTGGTATTAGTCTCGCAAACCATTAGTTTTTTGGACCCAACAGTTGAGCCACACTTTCGGGAACTGAATATAAGCCCCGAATATGTGAGTATAGTTTTCCTCCTGTTGTCGGCCGCGTATACCGTCTCGTCTCCGATCGTCGGCTGGTTTTCAAGTTATTTCGACAACAAGTTTCCAATAATGGCTTTGGGAATGTTCCTCACCTGCACCGGACTGCTACTAATGGGGCCCTCATTCTTAATACCTGTCGACTCCTCACTACTGATGAGTGTCTCGGCTATGGGGCTGATAGGTGTTGCCTATGCCTTAGCTTTCATACCAACTTTTGAGACAATACTAGACCTCGCACTGTATGAGACAATTGTTTTTTTTTGACACAAAATAATCACTTATTAATGACTTCTTTCCAGAGATGAGGGCTTTTCGGACAACATCCAGACCTATAGTCTTGTGTCTGGCCTTTGGAGTGCAATGTATTCGTTAGGGTATGACAACTAATGGATTGTTTGGACAGTTATTAAGTTTTGTGATAACCAACAGTGAAGTGACGGGTCCTTCTATGGGAGGGTATCTCTCGGAGAACTTTGACTTTTCGATCGCGTCCACAATTATGGCTGTGTTTGCATTAATCGGTGTATGTATTGATTGTTTGAAACATATTTTCATTAAATATCAAAAACTGTTTTCGATGTCATTTCAGGCCATAATCGCAGGCATTACCTCTTTTTGTGTCCAATTGGATGAATCCGAGTCTTCCTCTTCGTCTTCATCTTCGAGTGACACCGACTATGAGAAGTCATTGAGTGTTAAAAGTATCAGAAATTCGCGCAGAAGTTCCAAATGGGAATCAGATGACGAGGGGATGGAAAAAGAGCCCCTTTTAGAGAATAATTTCAGTCAATCTCCAAATCATTTATTTCTCAATAATAATGAAATGATTTTTAAAGAGAAGGAAAAAGAGTTATTGTTTTCAGTCGCCAGTATTTAATGTATTTAATCCATTCATTCAATCATTTCTCACTTTTATATCATTTATTCAAATAATTGTTTTTTCCTTAGTTTGTAAATAACGTTCAAATTATAATAATTTTAATTAATCGTTATTTCGTTAATAAATTCAAAATAAAACTCAAAAACTTTTTACCACTTATTCTATACAATAATGGGTTTGAGATTTGAAAAATGATTGCGTTTTTAGTGAATTGATTTCACAACTAATTATGTGATTAAAAGACATCACAAAAGATGTGAATCCTTTTAAAGTCATATCTCTTTCAATACAAACACCAGATTTGATGTCATGTGAAATATATTTCAATTTTGTTAAAAGTCTTTCGTTTTAATTATTTATATAAAAATGTTTTCAATAATTATTTCCAACGACTTAAAAGTCATTCATTTTTTATTATAAATGCAATGTTTGATAATTTAGAGGACAGTTCAATCATATCAGAGCTCATGTCAATCACAAACTATGAACTCAATCGACAAATGAGTTTACATTTTGACGCCAAATCAGCCTTTCCTTAGACTTTATCTCATTTTTTATTTTTCAATATTTATATCAAAATTATAACAAAAAATAACAAAAACATTATTTTGGATCAATTTTGTCATTTGAAACTCCATTTCCTTCGTCTGAATGCCATTCATTGCTGTCGGAGTTGTCGTCCGACTCATATTCACCAGAGCTTTCATAACCAGAATCTTCTTTAGTGTTGTCCTCATTATCTGAATCTGAGTTCAAATCAATTAATTTTTGGTCGATTTTCTGTTTGGATTCGTTTAAGACTTCCATTAGATTTGATTTGTGGTAAACATTATGGGATGTGAAAAGTGTTAGCGCTTTTCCCGTGTCTTTGTGTCTACCCGTCCGACCAATTCGGTGGACATAGTCTTCTATTTGTGAGGGAAAGTCAAAGTTCACGACCAGTCGAACACTTCTGAAGTCTTCAAAACAAATCATTAAATAAGAATTGTCTCAAAATTGCATTTCTCAAAACGGCAATACCTAAACCCCTGGCGCCGACCTCTGTGGCTATGAGTATAGGTATCGTTCCTTTTCTGAACTCTATTCGAGATTCAGATATAAGTAAAGACAAAACAAAACAATCGATTATAAGTCAAACCTCTTATAACAAAATCCCTTTCCTCTTGACTTTTATCGCTGTGAAGAGCTCTGGAAGGAAATGACTCGCGTTTGAGGACTCGGACCAAACGGTCGGCCATTCGTTTGGTATTAACAAAAATAATTGTCTTGAGATAACCCGAAACCGTTGGAACAAATTCAATGAGACTTTCGATAAGTTTATCCACTTTTTCGGACTCTTTGCAAACTCTGACGATTTGTTCGATGTTTTTGTTGACAGTCAAAGAACTGTTGGATTGGCTTTGGGTTTGGGATACAGTTATGTGAATGAAGTCTTTGAGGTACTCTTCGGCCAACGTTTGGACCGATTGAGGCCAAGTGGCCGAAAACATAAGGGTTTGACGTCTTGTCGACAATGAAGTCATTATTTTTCTGAACGAAGACTCGAATCCAAGTTTCAACATATAGTCCGCTTCGTCGACGACAACCAAATCAATCGCTTCCAGACTTGCGATCCGTTTGTCCAGTATTTGCTGCAATCGAGAGGGAGTGGCGATAATGATATGAGGCTTTCCTCGACTTAAAAACATTTCTTGTATTTGTTGCGAAACTCCGCCATAAAGACAGACCGACCGCACGAATCGGAACCGTTTGACCTCTCTTTCGATCTGATGGGTCAGCTCTCGGGTCGGCGTCAGTACAAGACATTTGGGCCACTGATTGAGACCTGCTTTCAAGCACTTCATCTAATCGTTTGAAAGCAATAAACAGTAATTAATTGTCAACAAAGTTGTGGTCAAAACGACTGTTCATTACGAGTGCCGGCAATACATAACACAACGTCTTTCCGGATCCGGAGTTCGCGATCGCCACCAAATCCCTGCCTTCGAAGATAATCGGCAAAGACTGGCATTGAATGGCTGTCGGAGTCGTGAAACCCAAGTGTTTGATCCTTTGGTCCAATTGTTTTGGCCATTGAATGGCATCGAATGAATGGATCGGATCTGCAATTGAATGACCAAAACATTTAATGCCATTCACTTCACGAAACTTTTGGACATCTATTGTCTCGTCGTTTGTGTCCAAACTATTTGTTCCCAAAGAAGACAACAATCCTTAAGACAAAAAATAATTAGTAATCAAAAAAAATTATTTTTTAATAAAAAATACTTTTATTTAAACAAATATTTTGATTAAATGACAAATAATTAAAAGTTTTGGCATTTTTTGAGACGTTTTTAAACATATTTTGAAAACAATTCATTTTTTAATAAATATTTTGACAACTTTTGAAAAATCAAAACAAAATACGTATAAAACGTGTCAAACAAATGACTTTCGCTTCAAATATCGTCATATTATTTGTGAATCATTTGTGAAATGAGTTTATCTTTGGTTCAAAACATTAATTTATTTTCAGTTTTACTGCAAAACATGTTATCAACAAATCATTGAATCCAACCATTCTTTGGACCATTCAATCGGTTTGTCTTCTCGTGTCCTAAAAGATATCGCTTCAGACAAAATGTCTTCGAGTAAACATAGGACCAAATTGTCGACAAACGGAGAAATAAATGAAACAAACATTAAGTAAATGAAAAAATGTTTAAAAATTCATTTTTATTAAGTTTTACACAAAAAGTGATTTTGAAATCATTTTTGATTTTGAAGTGAATTTCAGAAAATATTTCTCAATAATTATCTCTTATTTCCAGACATCGTTTGCACCACTTATTCGGTCAAATCGAGAAAGAGTTTGACGTTTTGGTCGCCGAAAACGTGTCTCGTATTTAACGCATATTTATATCAATTTTTGTCCTATTTTTTGCTTTTTCTTAAGTCAAGGAACGGATTGAAAACCTCGAAGAACTGATCCTCTCTTCTGGTGGACCACAAACTGATGGCTCGAATAAAGTTCTTCAGCAGAAACTGTCGGTGAATGCCGTGAAACGGGACTCAATGGTAACGGCGTCTCAATTGTCGGCCAAAATCAAGTCCACGTATAAGTTGAAGGCTTCGGGACGTAATCTATTCAAAGGACAGTCCGTTTCGGGTCATCTCATTGGCAAGTATGAGTGGCATAAAGACGGTCTTTGGTATATCACATCCGCCTTCAAATACCAGAAGCAGTTCATTGCGACCGCTTCTGCAGGTCTGAAGCAATCGATTCTTTGAATTGATTTTTTTGTGGTTATATTTGTTGTGAAAATCAATTGAAACTGTTTTTCGTGGTTCAGACGGAACGGCATGTGTTTGCGATGTGACCAAAGTAGACACCAACTGTTCACCACTTCTCTCATATGTCGGACATTCCGTCTGTTCTGTGAATTGCGTTAAATTCCACCCAAACTATGACCTGATTATGACGGCTGCCGGCGATGGAACCACTCATATATGGAGACCTAATTTGGAAAATGTATTTCATTTTCACTTTTTCTCATTTAAAGCAAAAAATTATTTTGTTTTTAATTGATTTTTATGTCTTTTGCAGAGAATTACAGAAAGTGATGAGACGTCGGAAACGGTAGAAGAGAATCAAGTGATCAAAACGGCTTTATGTGAACTAACGGGTCATCAAAATGTGGTCATTTCGTGCGATTGGGTGTCAGGTGTCGACCAATGCGTGACCGCCTCTTGGGATCGGACGGCAAACATATATGACTTCCAAACCGGAGAACTTGTGGTACAACTGGTCGGTCACGACCAGGAACTGACTGATGTCTGCGCTCACGGCTCAACACGGCTTATAGTGACCTCCAGTCACGACACGACCTTTCGGTTGTGGGACTTTAGGGATGCCATTCACTCCGTGAGTGTATTCCAGGGCCACACGGAGTATGTCTTCAATCGATTCATTGATTAATATTTTTGATTAATTCCATTGAATGTCAACCCGAAGGTCAGTCATGTCGGCCTCCTTTCTGGGAACGGATAAAGTCATATCAGGTGCTGACGACAGAAACGTCAAAGTATGGGATGTAAGTATCGATTGAGTCATCGATTCTCTCATTTAATATTCATTAAGCACCGGGCGATGGGTTTGACCCACATTTGTTTTCATTATTTTTGACGTCTCTATGTTTTGTCGCACAGTTACGTAACATGCGTTCACCCCTGACCTCCATTTACGTCGAGTCCCCAATCAATAAGTTCGCCGTTTCCGAAGAGGACAACTTAATAGCCATTCCTCTGGATAACAGACACGTCGGTATATATGACTTGAGTGGCAATAGGGTGTGTCGTTTGCCCCGTTCCCATCACGAACGAATGGTGACCTGTTGTGCATTCGCTCCACACAACCAAACCAATAGCACCCACTTATTCACCTGTTCTTTCGACCGAAGAGTTTGTCTCTGGAATATTGTCACTGAAATCAAGTCTTAAAGAAATTATATTTAAATGTATTATAAATTTATTATAAATTTATTTAATATTTTGTTTTTATTTTTTGTGAATTTTTTGTTTTTATTTAAAATTGAATTCAAATAATAATTAATATATTGTTTGCAAAGAATTTAATTATTTAATGTTTACTCAATTAATGTCTATTCGATTGTCTGCTAATAAATGGTTAAAATGTATATTAAATTCTATTCAAGAAATAAATGAATTATTATTTAAAAAGTTTTTCATTCAATTCAAACGTTTTGTTCATTTCTCGCATAAAAATACATTAATTTTAATGAATTGAAATGTTTTTCATTAAAGCATTTATTTTATTAATCGATAACTTATTAATAGTTTTGACTTATTTTATGCAAAATATAAGAAGATTTTTGACTTTTGATATGAATTTCGTAATAAAAAAAATTATTTATAAAAATTGATTTTTATTTTCATTTTTGAAGATTTTTGTGAAGTTGTGATTAAATGAGTTTTTAATTAAAAGCAAATATTTTTATCGAAATTTTTTATTTAATCATTGATTAGTCATAAAAATAGTGCAAAAATTATATAAAAATTGAATTTTAAGTGATATTAAAAACAGATCAAAAACAGCATTAAATATACATTTTTGTCATTTTACTCAAATTTGTCATTAATTCAAATAAAATATTCTTTCTTTTTGGTCACATCGGGTCCTGTCGTGCCTTTGACCACAGCTGTGTCCGGGTCTAAGGCATGTTCGGCCCCCTTGTCCTCATGGGTCACATAATCCCCCTTTTGTCGCGACACAAACCTTCCAGACATGAAAATAAACGAAATTATGATCACAACTATTATAGCGATAATGCTTCCAACGATAGCGCCGGTAGAAACTGGTTGTGTAATATCTGGCAGTGTTTCGCCCGGTGCTAAAGTGGGCGGCGGACGGGTTTCACTCGTTTCTATGAATTCAAAACAAAAATATAATTAATTAAATGAAAATAAAGTGATGTCAAACCTGGCGGATGAGTGGCCGGTTCGATACCACAGGTGTCCTCATATATCTCGGCACCGACAGGGAAAGAGTGAACATTTCCCCGTCTGTTCTCCTGATATAACCGTCGAAGTGGGAAATGATCGTCAAAAGTGACTCTAGAGATACACCCTATAAAGCCCTCTCCCGTATCCATAGTCTCGTTCCGTCCAATGTATATACTCTTGAGTTCATTGAACTGAGCGTCGGCTTTGCCGCTGACCCGAAAGGTGTACACTTTTGGCTCATAATTGTCAACCTTTTCATCAAATCATTTCTTAAATTCAATATCAGTTGCAAATAATGACAATTCATACCCAAACGGTCACTTTGGAGCCCCTGTTGGAGCGCCTGATAGTGATGTCGTGGTGTTGTCCTAAAGCAAAGTTCTCTTCTTTTATGATTATTTCATGTCTTTCAAAACCGAAGTCAAAAACAAATCTTAAATGACCTGAAAATTCATAATAAAGTATTCAATGAAACGAGAACTGAATGGAAGGTCGGATACGAACCACTCGTTGACATCAAAAGATTCAAATATTCATTACTATGTGAAGAGATGCCAAGAATGAGACCCCTGTGCTCTGTTGTGGTGAAGCCAACTCTAATGTATTCTTCGAGCGTTGAAATAGAGGTTTCGAAATCATATTTGATATAAAGATCAGATCTTAAGTTCACTCCAATCTCATCGGCACAGATCGGACCCTTGAAGGCTGTCCACTGGCAGTCACAGGTATACCCGTTGTAGTGGTCAATACATGTGCCGTTATTGAGACAGGGGTTGGATTCACATTTGCCAACACATCCTCGGGATAAGCCGTACACACCCTCCAATGCATACCGGCCTAACTCTATAGACTGTCCGTTAATCAGTAGTGATCGAAGACATCCGACATATCCTTCGCGGTATTCAGTGGTGGCGCCGATCACTAAATGGGAAGTCAAATGCAAGGGACGGACGAGTCCAGCAGTTATACGCTGTTCGTTAGCGAGCTGTCCGTCCACTACAAGTCGGGCCTCTTTTTTATTCTTCTCGACTAAGACTGAGTGCCAGTTGTTATCGTTGAGACGATAAGAGGCTTCGACTGAAACCTGTTGTAAACCATTTCCGGCAGAGTATGAAAACTGAAGCGTTTTTCCGTTAACTATCGATAATTTGATGAAGTCTTCGGGACCTCTTTGATGGAAAATCACCCCAAACTCAGCCGTGCTTTTGAACTGTAAGTATATGTCAGCAGCCGTTCCCAAATCGAAAGGAGACAACTCAATGGTCGCGTCTTCGTAGCGAAAGGTTATAATGTCATCGAAAAGGGTATCGCCTTCACAGATAAGGGGCCCCAATGTGTACCGACCGATTCGGCGCGATTGAGCACTACCTCCAGTGTCACCAAATCTCAACTGACGCACCGGTAGATATTCCCGTTGTGTGAGATCTCCCTCATCGACATAGAACTCATTCTGTTGGAGGAGATCCTGATTTGGGATCAAATAATAAGAATTAATTCAAATGAACATCTAAACAGACATACCGTTCCCGCGTCACAGTTGCACCACTTTCGAGGGTCTTTACACGTGCCGTATAGACCGCACCGGCATTTACGAGAGCCGGGTAGAGATCCGCCCCAATAGTCCATCTTCTGATTATTCCTTGAGACCCACCATCCCATGGGATTCATTTCCTGACCCATAGGGGCTGAAGAGTATTAATAGAAAACAAAATTTTAATAAATTTATAGAAATTAAAAAAATATTTCAATACTGGGAGAGTTGAAGAGACGGGCGTTAAGGCACTCGTATTTGAGTTTCTGTTGACAACTATTCGATCGATTGACGATTTCGACGATCTGTTCGAAAGGGGCGTCATATTTGATGTCCTGTATATAAGATCCGGGCGTATGATATCCTCGCACTTCTGTCGGCTCTTCATTTCGATGATGAATAATAGTCTGCGGCTGTTCTTCGGCCGGGAAGAGACAGGTCGCCCAAAACGGCTCTAAAGGTCCGCTGCCGTCGACGTCGAGCATTACGTCTGCTTTACGTGACTTCGGATTATCTATTTTGTAGGCCATACACGAAAGGGGATGTCGGGGCACATGACAGACAGCGCCTAAATATCCAGTGAGGGCACAGTCACACGAGAAGTCAATGTTGTCTTGTTTGCAGGCACCCCCGTGCTCGCAGGGGTTGGGATGACACCTGTCTATCATCTGACAGGCCTTTATTGTAATGTCATTGTCTTGAATTCGAAATATTTTTTCCGGTGGCAGTGTTTCGACATTCACATACCGGCCCTCGACATATATCCAGCGCATACACCCAATAAAGCCAACCATCCCATGAAAGCCCCCTCCAATCAGATATGCCTGACCTGTGAACATATCAAACGATCGGACAGTAGTGCTGGGAATGCCATCAACACTCAGGATAATCTTATCCTTTTGAAGGACCAGAACCGTCGAGTGCCACAAACCGTCGTTTAGTTTCTGATCGAAAGGCTCTAATTGGACGACAGGAGTGTTTGCCCCCTCGAAACGGATCACAATTTTCCCCTTTTCTAAAAACAACTGAAAATGAAGACAAAAATAGATAAATATTTGGAAAAACATTGAATTTAAAGACAATTCCAAACCATAACAAATCCATTGCTCGAGAACTTGTGGTACAGAAGAAGTCCGTCTTCATTGAAAGTGCGAAAATCAAAGCTCGTATTCATCGACGGAATCATAAATCCCTCCACTTTTATATAGGACTCTCCAGTGTTGAACGTCAGGGGAACCACTTGTGGGAACTGTTAGACAAAAAAAACAATTGAAATCAATAACCAATTTAAAGGAAAGACATTTAAATGTAATTACAAAACAGGAGTATTGAATGTTCCCGAGCTTTCCGTAAACGAAGTTTCTTTCGTCCATTTGTATCTCATATGCGATATTCGTTGAATTGAATGTCAAGTTCTCAATACATCCGCTGAAGTTCTCTCTTGTATTGATTGGTTCGTCTATTTTGATGGGAACTCCACCGATGAAGAGGTCGTGGTTGAGATTAAGGCGCAAATAATCACTTTTTAACGTATGTCGGACAAGAACTCTGTCCACACTGAAGAGTACGTCTCGACCTCTTCGAGATATCAAGACATCGTGCCATAAGTTATCGTCGAGAAGACTTCCGGCGGAAATGCTTTCAATAAGTCCTCCTCCGCCCAAATCCAATGAGAAAACCATTTTATTCTTGACTAACTGAAGTGCCATAAAGTCCCCCTGAGTGCCCCGGCTATAAAGTATGTTCCCGTTGGCGGCGTTCGTGCGAAATCTAAACCGAAAGATGTCGTCATAAGAGGAATCGATTGGACGGAGCTTTAGATCCATTAAAATTAATGACTGGCCGTCAAAATGCAGAGGAATGGCGTCTTAAGGGATAGTCAAGATTAATGTATGACATGAACAGTGGTGAAGACATACGATAGTCACAGCCATAGAGCTGTATTCGCATGGAGATCCTGTCCCTCCAACGGGTCGGATTGATTCGTATGTATTGAGCAATGATTGGCGGATCAAATCGATTGATGACTACATTATTTCCGTCAGAATTTCCTTTAAAGAGCTTTTGAAATGATATGAAAAATGTTTCAAAAATTACTTCAAATTATATGTGGTTTTAAGATATGATTAAAAGCAAAACGAGTCAAACGAATGGCAAAACGAGTGCAACAAAAGACAAAAGTATAAGAAGTTAGTAATGGTTTGAATGCCTGCTCATAGCCTTCAGAGTCAGAGTAAGCCATTCTCCAGAAGTCTCCGCCAGTGCTCAGCAACAGATAATAGCCGCTAACGTATTCATTAGTGTTGGCTCTGCCCTGAGTTGACAGTGCCGTCAAATTCAATATATTTCCCAAATCAATGGTCAAGTGCTGTAAAGAGTCACCTCTTTCGGCAGTCCAAGAGGACGGACCTATTCGGTGATCAGGTGTTAGTCTTTGTTTCAAAAATCATTGTTTTATATGAAATGACATATTATTCGTGCAATCAATCAATGGATTAACAGATAGATTGAAATGTGTTTCAAAGACAAGGAATCGTTAGTAAAGACAATGATTAGTCGATTGAAGTGAATGTCATCGAAAATAGTGCACTCAATGGCCGAACGAAGACATCGATTGGCGATCGATATTAACCTTAATGTTGCCGTTTCTGTCCCTATAGACTGAGAAGTCGTGTCCATCGATTCCAGTCTCTAATTTGAATTCTTGTACGAACTCTTTGGTGTGTTGTCTACCCTGGGATCCAATGGCAGAGACGTTGAATTGCTTTCCCAAATCGATTTGGAGGTATTGGGAGAAGTCATTCTGAGATGCCGTCCAAACTGACCCCTCTAGTGATACAACAGGCGTTATATTACTTATTGTCAAACCCCTTAAACACCCTTAGAGTCATAATCAGCTCATGTGAGACATTGATGCAAATCAGGGGTCAAATGATTGTCAAACAAATGGTATGGCTTTATATGTATGTAATGGACAGATATGGGAATACTTGCCGTGAAGTACAGCATATTTGGGCCCCTTATCGGTGCTGACCATCGATGAGGCACTCAAGAGAGCAGACGTCCGACCGATTAGCTCATGATTGCAGTGTTGGTCGCCTTTAAAGACACCATCAGTTGGTCTGACGAAGAGGACAATCAATACTTACATTCAATTGCAGTAATTGTTATCAAAATTAAAAGTGATTTCAAATGAATTAATAAATAATTTGTTTGTAAAAACATTTTGTGTTTTGAATAATATGTAAAATATTTAAAATTATTTCATTATTTCGTTTGAGATTCGTATGAATTGAGTAAAAAATGATTGAATTATAAAATATTTTTCACATAATTAGAGATTTATTACATTTTTATTGTAAATAATTTGTAAATAATTTTTTATTTATAAATCTATCAAAAAATATTTGTTTCATTCAAAAGGTGTGTCTGTTTTACAGCACATATAATACGTCTGATGGCATGAGAGGCACAGGTATGCAAACCCTGAGTCAGGTGTATAGGCATTGGATGTGTTGAACGTTATGTCAGAAATAGTTTTATTATTTTTCATATTTATATTTAACATTGAATTCCTGTTTGCAATGAATGTCACAAATGATTCAATGCTTTCAATACCTAAACCTAAATTGAATGAATCATAGAATATATGAAGAATTTTATGAATTGATTGCAATGTAAATGATTTGTGAAATATATTTACAAACAAATTGATTGACAAACAAATGATATTTGATATACGAATTAAGATTAGATTAGATTTGGTTTATCTCATAAATAAACACTGATTTGAATCTAGACATTAGTGTAGGTTGAAATAGAGTGAACAAGGTCATTATAGAAGTTTTATCTCAATTAATTCTGTGTTTGAAATCATTAAAAATAATGTTTATATAATAATAATAACAACTTTTGACAATAAGTTAAACCATTATTTAAATTATAATTAATGCAAAAGTAGTTTAAATGAGTTTTAGCTTAGAATAAAAAGTCATTTATTAAGCAATGACTGACTCTTTGACATAAGTTTGCCATAAGTTTGCCATAAGTTTGCCTTAAGTTTGACTCAAAGTTTTCATTCATTTTTCGCGCAAAACATTCAAAAGGTTTGAATGAAAATAAATATCAATTTCAACGTCAAAATAAGACTTGTTTTACAGTAAAAGCAGTTAAACATCATTTGAAACAAGTTTTGAATGTTTTTCTAACTTTTTATAAGACTTTTTTGAGTGACTTTAATATTAAAAATGGTTTGCATTTCATATCTCTTGAAGCGATTCTTGAGATTAACTCTTGATTTAATCGTCAAAATCATTGGTTTATATTATCCGTCGCAACGGCAATATATACCCCCGATCACAGACCGACTACTTCTGGAACCAGCCGTCAATTTGGTCAAACGGATCAAATCTGGAGAAGTAATTGCTGTTAAACCACATAACCATTGAATGAATTGATATTTGGATTTGAATTTAGTTAAAAAGTGAAGATTTGGTCAAAGTATACATCGATAGGATTAAAGCCGTTCAGGTATTGGTCTCTCAATTGGTCTCTCAATTGTCTCTCAATTGTCTCTCAATTCATTTGTGTCTCAAATAAGGAAAGAATAACTTTTAATGTCTTCAAAGCATAGGATTTTCCCCTCTTTTGAAACTCATTTTATGTTCACTTCATTATCATTAGCCACATATCAATGCTGTGGTCGACCAGTGCTACGCACAGGCAGTTCTGGACGCCATCGAAGTGGACAAACGTGTGAAACATGAACTCGAAGGCAATGAACCACTCAATGGTGTGTCCATTCATTCTCAACCACTGTTAGGAATACCCTTTTCGGGCAAGAATGGCATCGCTATCAAAGACATGGACTTCAGCGTCGGCTGTCCGGCCAGAAGACATATTAAGGCCAGTGAAGACGCGTCGGTAGTGAAGAACATGAGAAAAGCCGGTGCAATACCGGTGTGTTTGACCAATGTTCCGGAAATGCTTATGTGGTGGAACGCACACAACAAACTCTTCGGCCAGACATACAATCCTTATGACAAGTCCATTATCACAGGCAAGACATCCATTGGTATAAGGGATACAAAACAACTCTCATTTCAATTATCCTTAGGAGGAAGTACTGGTGGAAACGGGTCTTTGATATCATCGGCCGCTTCTGTCATTGGAATCGCTTCAGACATCGGCGGTTCGACTCGGATTCCAGCGTTCTTTTGCGGTGTTTTCGGTCACTGCACAACACCAGCGTTGGTGGCATCAGATGGCCATTGGCCGACATATCCGGAGGGAAGACTCAAAATGCTATCCTATGGACCAATGGTCAGGTATGCCTCAGACCTCAAACCAGTGCTCAAAGTATTTCTGGGCGAAAACGTATCTAAACTGAAATTAGACGAAACCCTGGATTTGAGTCGACTTAAAGTGTATTATATGTTTGAAATCAATGACCCGCTCCTGACGGCCGTCACCACTGAGACGAGGAAAGCCATCTTAGACTGTGCTCAACACTTGCATAGTTTGGGTGCTGTCATACAAGAGATCAATTTGAATAAATTCGAGCATTCATTCTATATATGGCAGAGCTCTATGAGAGCGGAAGGGGTGACCCCTTTCGCTGAAGAGCTGACCAACAGAAACGGTGCCATAAATCCAATGTCAGAGTTATTCAAATGTCTTTACGGCGGGTCTGAACACACATTGGAATCCATTTGTGTCTCAGTGTTTGATTCAATGCCTCCGAGCGCTGAAGTGATCAATAAATACCGAAAATTGACGGAAGAGTTGAAGACAGAATTGCATCAACTCTTAGGTATTGTTTGATAATTGTCTTCAAAATTGACTTTTGTTTGCATTTGATATATAAGGAAATGACTCCATTTTGCTCTTCCCGTCCCATCCGGACATTGATGTCAAACTCAACGCTTCGTTATTCAACTTCAAGAACATAGTCTATACCGCAGTCTTCAATGCCCTACACATGACCGCAACTCAAGTGCCGCTTGGCCTCAACAACAAAGGCCTACCCCTTGGCATACAAGTGATCGCTAAGGCATTCAACGATCACTTGACTATTGGTGTCGCTGAGGAACTGGAGAAGAGGTTCGGCGGATGGGTTGCGCCCACAAGAATTGAGTGCTGATTATGAATTAAAATTATTTTAATTGAAATCAATGTTAAAATCAATGATTGATTTGAATGTAAACCAAATTGAAATACAATTGAATTAATGCACAAAAAGTTCAAAGTCTTTAAACTTGCAATTCATACAAATGTCGATCTTATAACTCATTCCACAGGCGCTGATCAATTGGTCCACATCTATATCACTGTCCCTATAGTCATGGGCAGCAATACTGAAGATATCAGTGGCCGAAGTCGTGATCAACGACTTGAGTCGACCATTCATTTCCCAGAAATGCATTTTAGATGCATTTCCTCCTGAGATGATGAGGTCGTTGTGCATCACAACCACATTACAGGTGCTGTCGGTCTCGAATTTGGACGCGAATGACATCGAACTCAAGTGCCATAAACTGAGATGAGGTCCTCCGCCACAAACCAACCAGTTATTTGAGGTCAGACCCAAAGCTCCGATCCATTTGCCATAATTAGGACGGGAAAGATCACTGGTTTGGTGGGGAGTTATCACCGAAACCGACTTCTTGGGTGACCTCACATCCCATATGCGAACGGATCCGTCTTCTGATCCCGAATACAACAACTTATTGTCATTTGAATACAAAACACAATTTATATAATCTTTGTGTTCATCGAAACAAAGGATCTGTTGATGTGTTTCCAAATCAATGCCATAAACGTTATTATCTCCACAACCGGTGAATATCGTGTCTTCGGTGGTCACCAATGAGTTGATCATACAATCGTTGGAAGGCATACGTGTTGTCCACTCTTTGGTCAACTCATTATCACTTAATAGCCATCCCTGAAGTTGTCCTTAAGTGTAAACAAAGTATTATTTGCCATCAAATCATTGTTTGGATCAAATGTTTGCCAACCTTTTGATCCGCAGACGAACTGCGATTTGTCGCCGATTGTGGCCAACGAATAGACCGGTGAAGAAGTGTTTACTATCTTCTGAGGCCTTCTTATCGGTGACATCGAGTCTCTGTGGATGTCTTCAACCGAATGGTCGCCGAAATCGATATTCTGTTTAATAATGGACTGAATGTCAAAAAGAGCTAACTTTCCACTCTTGAGACCACAGATCATATGCTTTCCATCGCTTGACATAATATGTGATAATATAGTCGTGTAATAAATACTCCGTTTGTCCACAAGTGATGCCATTGTCTCATCTGATTTGATCCCGTCTTTCATATTTCGTTAAACAATGTCTTAAATGAAAACAAAACTAAAACTCAATTCAAATTCAAAACACTTTTCATGTGTTTATGAATTGTGTGAACAAACAGATCATGTGATCTCTGGTCTTATTCATTGGATGTATTGAAATGTTTATACCATTGACTGCAATGCAATGCCATCTAATGTTTGGCCAAAGTATCAAAACTATTGAAAACCCATTGAAAACTCTTTTAATACAAAAGTTTTAATTAAATTCAAATCATTTTTGAAGTGAAAATTGAAATTGAATGATGTCTTCGTTGACCATCGATTCACCAGTGATTTCATCGGTGAATCGTTTGGTTTTAGACAATATCTTTGCAGACAATTCATTGGTTTGGTGTTTGAGTTGATCGGGGTCTGTGCCAATGAAGTACCTTGGCCATATAGCCAAATACCAACTCAAATGCCCTTCAATTGGGTATGAAATGAACATTACTTTTAAGGCTTCAAAAGTCATAAATGATTTTCATTACAATTGACAAAAGTCTTGAAATTGATTCTTAGTATCCGTTTGTCATCCAAACCATTGATCACATGAAAGCCAACGCTTTTGAATGCATTCGACCACTCATTGAACTCTTGCTGTCGTTGTGGTATATCCTTAAACAACTTCCTGTTGTCTTCAGTCAAGTCCTTATAGCCATCGAATATGAACTCCATTTGTGTGTAAACTTTTCCCCCTTTTCTCAGAAATCGGTACAGATTTTTGGCCACCAATTCTTTGTCGATAATAGTATTGGTTTTGGTCTTCTTATCCAAAATATGCTGAAGACATCCGTTCGATGTTATCAGCGATACCTTGCCTTCGAGTGCCCTCAGCTCTGGTGCCATGCATTCAAACTCTACCCCAAAGTCTTGTATAAGATAACAGATATTGTCTTTCGAGTGATTCTGTTTCGCGAATGCAATCATCTTTTCGTCGATATCTAATCCATAGATTTGGCCCACATTTACCACTCTATCCAATTGGAAGGTTATATTTCCAGTTCCACAACCAATGTCTAAAACAATGTCAAACTTTCTGAACAAACATAACAATAAGGGTATATAATATAAGGTTATGTTTCATCAGTTACACAAACATTCAAAAATTCAATATAAATACCCCTGATTGTGATCCTCGTCAAATTGACGGTACAAATCCAAGGCCTGTTTCCCATAATATCCCTGAGCAAATCTGTTCCATATGTTGGGCGGAATATTCATTATTATTATCGGAAAAACAATTTATTATTTTTTGATAACTGTATTGAAATTGAATTGACTTTTGTTTTAAGCAATTCTTTACTCAAAATAAAATAATTTTATTTATTATTGAAATGAATAATAAAACAATTATTCGCTGCGAATAAAAACATATAAAATGTAATGTCATTTTACAATTTAAAATGACCTTGTACATCCATATTAGATGCTCAAATAACTGTATTAATTGTGAATTGAAAAGAGAATAAAATTGTAATGTTTTTGCTATTAATTTGAAAACAAAATACAATTAAAAGTTATTAATTCATTGAATAAAATATTTTATTTCATTTAATATATTTTTCCTGAATTAGAGAATTGTTTTGATTTTCATTTGTTTTTATTGTTTTAAATATTTTAAAATTTGTGTCAAATAAAATATAATGAAAAAATAGTGAAAACGACATCCCTGGGCTTAATCTCAAACATAGAGCCATTCCTAAGAGATTTGTTGAGAAATTGTTTCATTAGTTTTGAATATGATTGAAATATTCGTTAATAGATTCATTGAATTCAATTGAATGAAAATTATTAATAAAACTATTGATTAATTTGAAAACAATTATAAATAAATCATTTTATATTCGTTAGAAAAAAATATTTTTGAAATATTATTCATAAATCAAATGTCAAACGAATAGCAATTAATTCGTTGACTACAATTGAAATGAGATAACAGTGAAAACAGTTATATAACAGTTATGTAGTGTTAACTAATTTACTTTCTCTCTCAAAATTCTCTTCAAATCATTCCCTATTTTCGCAATTATTTGATAAAATAAGTTATAATATAAAAAGTGATTTATTTAAACATTTATATAAACTTTGAAAAAAATGTCGATTGAAATTGAAAATAATTTTAGAGAATTTGAATAAATACAATAAATTCATTTTGAAGATGTGTTTCTCAATGTTTATAGTGAAGGCATTGCTTAAAAATGCCAAAAATTGTGAAAAAATGTATGCAAAAAAAATGCTCAAAATATTTGTAATTTAAAAAAAAGAGTCAAAAGAAGTCATAAATATTTGGAATCTACTGCATTAACCCTGGTATTTTAAGCTTGCTGAAAATGCAGGGAAGATATATCTAAAGAACCCTTTCTTCTGTAACACCAATTATATGACATTTACTGTGAACTTGACCTTCAAGTTCACAACAGAGAGATTGCCTTCAGATCAATAACAACAACACTCAATAGGATTACAACTAAACCCAAACACAAATACATATGACTTTATGTTCGCTTTTGTCTATACTTTCAAATATTGACAATAACTGCAAATAATATATACTTTCATTAAAACTATTCATTATTTCACTCAAAAGTAAACATTTGAATCAAATAATTATTTGTGAATTCTCTCAAAACATGAATAAAATCTTTAGAACTCATTTCAAAATAATTTTCAAACAAAATATTAAACACTATTTTTATATAAAAAAAAATATTTTTAATGAAATTGTTTTGTGAAATTAATGTCAATTAATCACTAAAAGGGTTTCATATATCCAAACGTCAGTACAAATACATGTCTTATAAAGACATTGAAAGCAAAAAAAATCATAAATGCCTTCAATTTGAAATCGATATCGAATTTTGTGTCTATGGTTATGAACAGACATTTCATACAATTCATTCATAAAACTATTTTCTCTTCTTTTTACTGATAGCGCAAAAACCAATAATATTTTTTCTGTTAAAAAAACATTTAAAATATAAAAAATAAAAATATGTTTTAAAATACATTAAGAATTTTGTGAACTCTGAAGGCATTGGAATTGAATGTTAAGAAAACAAACAAAATTGTTATAACAGTTATTGAATGGTTTATTGTTTTTCTCATTGATTACATCAAAATATATTCATTAGTTATATTTCACGACATCTTTTCAAAGTCATTATTCAATATTACAATCGTTTTCTTATAAGAAATAAAAAACAAATCATTTTTGTATTAAGTATTTAATCCGATAGTAATTGAAGTGATTTTTAAAAAAAAATAAAAATCAAGAAAAACATAATATTCTCATTATTATAGAAAATCAATAATAATATCATAACTAAAACACATTGAATGAGAGATAATATAATGTTTTGAAACATTGATATTAACAACAAATATATTCAATGAGTTTTTCATAATTAATGTTCGTATGAAATAATAAGTGAAATATTGGTCCGAAATCACAGAAAAAATAAACAAATAAACAAATTCTCGTTTAAGAGAAGTCAAGAAATAATAACTGAATAACTAATTGTAAAAATTATTATAAGATCTAATGGGCTATAAATAATGAGAGTCAACACTATTGATGAATACCTGAACATTTCATTTGTTGGTTTCGTTTATGTTTACAACAATTAAAACAAATAAAATCTGTTCTCAAAAAACATAAAGAAATTATATTTATATAAAAAACTTATTAAAAAAAAGAAAATTATATTAAATTTATTGAAAGTAATACTGAATAAAGGATTGGATGTAAAGCAGCAAAAGTTAGTCACGACTTCTCTGGTGAACAAAAATAATATTTTTTTGAGGAATTTTACTCTTAATTACATATCGCTTGAAGTGTTTGTCCGAAGAATATATTAATCGATGAAATAATTAAATAAAATCAAAATAAATGCAAAAAATAAATTCTTCACAAAATTTGTTCAATAAAATAGTGAACAAAAAATGAAAAATAAACTAAATTTTGAAACTTTTTTTGATAGAAATTCTTTGTTCAATACATTTGTACTCAAACTGAAAGTAATAATGAAATTGAATTTAAGCGAAACATTAGAATCGAGTCTAATCTCAAACTTGTAAAGAACTGATCCTTTGGAGCACATTATCGATATCACAACTCGAGGCCATCGATGGGTTGGGCTTCGGGGGGAACAGCGATGAGGACTGGCATTGATTGAAAGGGTTGGCACCGGAACTTAGGCTGAGATCGTCCAAAGACTTTGAGCGTATAAGCAATACTCCGGTTGAGGCCATGGGTTGGGGTTGGGAGCCATACAGTGCTGCACAGGTGGTAGTGATTGAAGGGTTGGCTATAAATCTGTCATTTATTGAGTTGAAGTCCAAGAGATTGGCGTTGAGTAAGACTGAGCTGAGGTCACACTTCGACGGAGAGGTTGGGTTTGACTTGACTTTGACCGGAGAACCGGTCAAACCAGAGGTAAAGTTCTCCTTCTCTGACACCAGACGTGAATACTTGGGTGGAGTTTGACTCCGGACTGACGGACACATCAATGATATGGATAGAGGTTTGCCTGAAGTCGAGTGCTGTGAGAGATCGTCGACTGTTTCGGCGGACTCGGGATGTGATACCAACTGCAGTGAAAACCGCCGGGGCTTACAATAGGGCCGATACATATTGACCTTCGGCTTCGACATACGGCGCACCACTTTTGGGAAGTCCACCGTCGATGACATACCCGAACACATGTCCGAACTGTCACTAAACGAATCCCATGACTCACACGAAGACATTGTGGCCGACATTGAAGAGGAAAAGGACGACATCGAACACGAGGAGGAAGGGGTAGAAGAGGACGATGAGGTCGAGCACAGAGATCCCGATGGCCTGTATTTGCTTTTATTGTTCTTCCGGGCGAACAACTGTTGCCGAAGAACTTCATGTCTTTGGTTAAGATGTGATAACTCATTGAGGGCTTCGTCTAAGATGTCTTCAGAGCAAGTGCTGACACAACGAACCAGTTTTCGTGAAGACATCTTCACAACTGATCCCAATGGTTAGCACACAATGGCATTCAATTGATGGACATTTGGTCCCAAATATCGGACTTCACATCAATTGTGACAAACATTTCATTTGAAACACAAATCCAAACAAAATCTCAAACAAAAAACAATGAAATGATTGACAAAAACAATGAGAAAAATAAATAGAAATAAATTTGATTTAAAGACAAAACAAATGATCAATAAATATAAGACTTGAGAACCACTTATCGGTTGACAAATGAGTGGCTTTTGGCGATGGTATGGCTTTGTCGAAGAGGTGATGGCTTCAGATGTGATGGTTTGACATTTAAAGACATGACTTGTGTTTAACAATGTTTTTGTTGTGAATGCCTTCAATGAGTCTCAACGTTGAGGACAAACCAAATGAGATGTTCCTATCATTTGTTCACTGCTTTCACTCAACGCTCGCATCAAAGCAGACATTACTTATGGTTTGCCCAAACCTTACACTAAAAGCACTGTCTGTCAGACATTTAGGAGACGGCTATTACACAATGCAAGGGATTAGTGGCAGAGAGGGACAGACAGTCTCAGACCCTTCTCACCTCTTCTCACCTTTCAATCACTATTAGGTCATATGTAACTGTTCTGTTCTTGGTAACTTTAACAAATGCCACTCTTTAATCAATACCTGATTGACATTTAAATACTATTCCAACCCTATATCCCAACCCTTTTCCAGACCTGACTTTTCAGCACTTTAGACATGAATGAAATCAATGAACAAAAGTATAGAAAAATGTTTTCATTTATTTACAATTGTTTTAAATAATTGGAAAAAAATTTTTATAAAAACATTTGGATAAATATTGCATAAAATACAACATTAAAGCCAATATAACGTCAATGTTAGCCATAAGTGGGATATACTGTACAAAGGGTTCAATCCATTGAAGAACTGAATTCAATGTCATTTATTGTTGAGATTCTGCTCAAAATATTGTGCATTATTTTGTTGAATAATTCTGTGAATGACGTCAATCACTAGAATAATATTCCGGTTTAATAGTTGGCAATGTTTTGGCATTTAGTTTAAGGACTCAAAGACTCTTTACGTACAGAATATTCTGTATTGTTTGCATTCATAAGAATTCCTTCAATAGATTCTATGCATACAATACTATAGTAAAAGTCAAGTCATTCATAAGAATTCATAATAACATTAAAGTCAATGGATTTTTGACAATCAATTCAATTATTAAAATTAATTTAAAATTTAATTAAATTATTTTTTTCTAACAAAAATTAAATTATTTTTGAATTAAAATGAAAATAAAGTTATTATAAAAAATATTATTTACGATTGAAATGCATTTTATGAAATATTCTTCAATTGTTTTGTTAATAATTATAATTGATTTTATGATTAAATTGTCTTTCAATCAAAACATTTTATATTATCTAAAATGTCATCAAATTTGTGAATAATGAATACAAAACATTGAACTGAATAATGATTTTATAGAAGATATGATTTGTTGTTATAATTATTTGATTATAAAAATAATTTGTCATTAATTAACATTTGGATGAGAAGTGGGCGGTTAGGGTCAAGAGGAATGTCAATGTCATGTAATGGCAAACAATTATATAAAACATCTATAAATAAATTCAAACAATTGTGACATTTAAACCATTTTTACATTACATGTGATATAAAGCCATCGATTGAAACACATCTCAATTCATAACAAATTTTTTCGTTCAAAAGTAAACGAAAAAATATATAAATTTATAACCAATTGTTTCATGTCTTTAATAATGATTTATTTTCGTTACAATGAAAACAAAATTAAAATTTATGATCAAATATAAAATTATTTTTGATTTTCATGCAAAACATAATTAAAAAATTACAAAATTTTTATCAAAATAATTATTGATTAAAAGAAAAGTTGAAAATTATTTGTAAAACATTTCCAAAGCCTGTGAGCGACGAATGTGATCTAAAGTGCTTTTATTGACCTCAAGTCTGGCCTTTCCTTTAATACTTTTCCCAATCGTTGTCGTCGGCCTGTCGTCGGTCTGTTGTCCGTCTGTCGTCTCCACTGTCGTACCCTTTCCTCCCAATGCGAGCGCAACAATCGCTGGATTTCTGCCATCGAGTGCTTCACGTCTTTGGCTTCTGTGGCCACAGGAATGCGAGCCTCCTTCGGGTCCTTCTTCCGGCCCTCCTTCGGGCCCTTCTTCGGGCCCTCCTTCGGGTCCTCTGTCCTCCTTCGGGCCAACGATTGGTCGCCGAAACCTTTAAAGTCCTGAAAAAACAACGATTAAAACGGATTAAAAAATTATATGAATTTATATTTAGAGATGACTTCTTTGTTCACGTCTTCAGTGATGTGTTGCCAAATGAGTCGCTCTTCGTAGTACTTGATGACCATTTGTGGACACAAGAGCTGAAAACATATCAAACCTATTAGTTATGAATACATTTAATGAGACAATTGATGGTCACATTCGCCAACTTCTTGGGGACCGCATCCAAGACATTACTGTCTTTCCTATCGATTGAATAAAGTTATCATTGAAATGACATTCAAATGACAGACCTCTTCATGAGAAAGATTATGTCGTCTTTGATATCACTGTCAACACGTCGTGGACTCAAAAGCGTTTGGACATCAGTGACGCCAATAATCTTCTCCGGATCTAATCCATGATCTAATGCGTGTCTAAGCTTTGACTTCTTCTTCGGTGTCTTCTCTACAGGAATTGATGTCATCGAAGTCGATGTCTTAGGAGTCGATGTCTTAGGAGTCGATGTCTTCTTCGGTATTAATTTGTGTTTTATTTCAAACTCTTGGATGAGTTGATTACAGTTGAGATTTATCATCGGTTCCCAAGAGTTGAACTCATTTCCATAGCCTTTCCATTTGAGATAATACTCAAGAGTCTCACAATTGATCCGTTTGTCCAACACTTTCTCCACCACAAAATCATTGCATTTAATGGTTTTCTTATTAACCATTGTTTTGACGATTGATTAGATTTAGTGACTCTTTAATGACTTACTCTTTGAGAAAAAAATAATTAAATTAAATTTAATTTAATTTAAATAAATTTGAAACAAATTTATAAAACACTTGACTTTTGACTGAAAAGCAATGCTTTCTCTAATTGTCACAAAAGTAGTGAAGATTTCAAATGACATTCACATAAGTAATGATCACTAAAACAATTTTTACTCAATTGTTAAGCAATGTATAAATTGAATAATAATTAAAAACAGAGAACGAGAGACAAAATCAAATCATATTTTCAATCAAAACTTTAAAGTCTTTAAGCGTTTGGAAACAAAATTAATTTCAATATTAATTAAAAACATATAAAAATAGTTTTAAAACAAAGTCATTGAAATGAAGTTAAAGAATATAACATTCATTGGCTCTCTGTCTCTAATGGTTTGGTTGGCCTATCAGACCAATAGTCATACTTCGGACAGACCTTACAGTCCTGTCCCAAGTGGCAACACAACCACCAAACGGCGAACTCTGACCCTCGGCCTCACATACTATGCCAACGAGAATGTGGTCAACGATTTGGTTAAGATTATTGACAGCGAAATCGAGACTCAATTCATGCAAAAAATGTTTAAGAAGTGTTTGAATGAATTACGAGAGAAACGGACTTTGATTTATGGGGCCATCAGTTTCGGTGATCAGGAACTGGAGGATAAGGCCAAACATCTCACTCTGAAGTCATGTCCTCTAATAGGAGACAAATATTAATTTAAACTTTTTTTTGTATTTTTATTCGATTTACAAAAAAATTAATAAATTTAAGATTTTTTGTATTTTTTAATAAAAAAATTATTCTAAAATGTCTTAAGAAATGACTTTTTATGTTAATCGATGGTTGGTATGGGTGGGGGCGGGTAGTGGAAGGGGTTGTTAGCAATTGAATTAAATCGCTTTTAATGCAAAACTTCTTCTCAACTGATTTTCGCGGCTTTTCTTAAAACTATTTTTCAGACAAAATCTTTCACTGAATTTCAATCTGAAAGCAAAGAGAGAATCAATGCTGAAATGAGTGCCAAAAGGCGTGACATCTATTGAGTGAACGCCTAATGAATGGCAAAACTGTCGGCCATTAACGGCAATACGTTTTCACATGAAATCATTTCATTAAAACATTTGATTTTATTATAAATTAATTTTATGTTATTTTCAATCAATATTTGATTATTTAATGCAATGTTTAACGAAATAATCGATTGAATGAACAGTAATTCAATTCAAATACTCTTTGAAAACACTCTATAATTGAATTGATTTTCATTAATCTCTTGTATTGTTGTCTTTGAATGTCATGTCATTAACAGATGACACAAATTGTCAGACATTTGATATCCCATTACCCGATGAGCCAAACCATAGGTCGTCATCACATCCAGAGGTGGCGAACAGTTGGACGCCATCGGCGACAGACGTCTCGAAGAAGACAATGAACGCCAACACCAGTGCTGTGAAGACCAACCCATACATGAATCCATCGCTTCCACAGCCATACCATCCATACTATCCCTACTATTCGTCTCCCTATCAGCAAATACCACAAATGATGTCTCAAAGCTATCCATACTTTATGCCGACACTCATGAGGCCAATGGTTCCAACGCTTCCAACCCTTCCAGTCGTACCACAATTTGTGCCTCAAATGTCATCCATTGTTAGTAACAGTAATCACATGAACAACAACACGAGAGGAGCCGATGAGGACAACTATGAGGATGAAGACGACGAAGACTCGGACCCAACTGTGGCCAGACATCCATCGACTAAAGCCAACAACGTTTTGCCCATTCATTGCAACGACAAAATGGGTTTAAATCCACTCATATTCCAGAATATACAACAGAGTCCGTACTTCAAGAACAACTTGTTTCAACTCAAGACATACCACGAAGTGATCGATGAGATCTTCTATAGCGTCAGACATCTCGAGCCCTGGGAGAAGGGGTCGCGAAAGGTAAGACATGTCTTGTCTTGTCATCTGTTGTGGAAGTGATTTAATTATGTTTTGCTTTCATGTGATAATTGTTTGCCATTTTTCAAAGACTTTATTATAAGTTGTTTTGATTTTAATATATGTTTGCCATCTCTTTGACGGACAGGTCGGCGGACAGACCGGAATGTGTGGTTCGGTGAGAGGCGTCGGTGCCGGTGGTATAATATCGACACCATTTTGTATTTTATATAAATTATTTACTTTAAAACTGACCCGAAAGCAAGTGAATGGTCTGATCCGACACAAAGACTCGCCATATATCCGAGCGCTCGGCTTTATGTACATCCGGTTCACTCAACCGCCACAACATCTCTTCAATTGGTTCGAACCCTTTCTCGATGACGAAGAGGAAGTGGACCCGAAGGCTGGCGGCGGACAGCCGATGACTGTCGGACAGATGTGTCGACATATGCTATCAAAACTCGATTGGTTTTCGGCATTGTTTCCCAGAGTTCCCGTTCCCATACAGAAGGAACTGGAGTCTAAGCTCAGAAATCGCGATGAAGAATATGAACAACAGATGAGAGAAGAGAGAGGTATAGAAGATGGAGAGGTCGAAGAGGAAGAGGAGGAACAAGAAGAGGTAGTGGAACAAGACGTGAGACGAGGAGGCGGTGCTCGGGATAAACACGAGAGACGGGTATCGGTTGAGCGGGAAAGTCGTCATTCAAAGGAAAGAAAGCGTTCGCGATCTCGGGATAAAGACCGGAGTTCTCGATCCAGTAGTGATAAGCATAGATACCGGCGCTCACGATCTCCTCAACATTCGCAACGGTATAATAGGAATAGTGATTATCGCACAGACAAAAGCGAACGGTGCGAATACAAACGCAAACATCGTTAACAAATATGAGACAAACAATCAGTTCATGTCTTATGACTTTTGACTAAAAAAAGTTATTTTTTTTTCATTTAATTTGTATTTAAATTAATTAATGTTTTTCTTTTTGCTCTAATTTTTCGACAATTCGTTTGAATTGTTGTCTAAAAAAATATAGAAATAATTTTTAACAAATATTTGTAATAAAAGTAATAATAATTGAATTGAATATTAATTTATAATTATTTTATTGATTGTTGTTTTGAATGTTATTTAAATAGTTTTGTAAATTAATTGGTTTTACAATTGGTTTGATCTTCAGTTTGGATAAAATATAGTTAATTCTCGACTCTTGTGGATGACCTTCAGGTGACTGGTCTTCAGACATAGGTAAGGGATGTTCCATAGATTCAGAACTTTCATTTTGTTCCGGGTATTCACTGCCCATATCCGACATCCCATGCATTGTATTCATAGGCATTTCGTTATCCATTTCCATATCCTTTTGAAAAATTGGTATTTTCTTGAACATAGGCTCTTCAGGGGGTAGTTGTTGGAAGATTGGGACGTGTTTTACAATCGGAACCTCTTTCACCACTCGTTTTATTATTGGTATGTGTTTATATATAGGCACTGGCATTGGTATGTGATGTGGAACTGGATGGCGGACAGGCACACGAATAGGCATTGGTATGCGTACGGGCATAGGTATCCGGACGGGAACACTTCGGGTGCGAATAATATTGAAAAAGTTGTAAAAAATTGTTCATAACTTACGGGTATTTAATAATCATCGGAACCTTTTGGCTCTGTTGTGGCATATGTTGAATAGGGCAGGGCTGGTGCACGGGGTAGGGCATTGGTACAGGAACTATTTTCTGCTCAACGGTCTTTCCTCCGCCCGAACCTCCAATTATAATGATATGTCCCCTGGATTTTCTCTGACAGCGCACGGATGTAATGATCATCACTTGAATGAAAACAATTGAAAACAATTTTCGCATTATTTTTATGCAAAATAATTGGAAACAAAAGGAAATCAATAAAACAAACGAAAAAAAAGTAATCCAAATATAATTTGTTAATTCATTTGTAAAATCGACAAAACATTTAATGAAAAAACTTATGAAAACTTTTTTCACATTAAAAAAGTTTCACAAAAGTATTGAAACTCTTCTCTGAGTTTCTTCGTTCAAAATCAAGTTTAATACCAATGAAATGGTTTGACAAAGACTTGTTTATATATGGATTTGTCATTGGCTTCGAGTGTCGACAACTCTCTCGACAATAAAAACATTTTAAATGTATTTTAAAATAATATTCAAATTAGTCAGAAATTGGGCCAAAAATAATAGCAGTCATTTAAATGGGCGTTAAATGGCTTGTAATGGCTTTTACTGACAGTTCAATAAGAAAAGTCTTCGACAGAAGTGTTTCAAAGGTTAAGCAAAAGAAAAATAATTTTATTGCTTATGAAATAAAACTAAAACTCAGTTAACCGTTGATGAAGTGCAACGGTTTTGAACAAAAATCATTTGACATTCACTAATGAAAATTGGGATTACATTTGACGACAAATATTACAGTGAAAGCCGTATATCTCGAGCACCCATATGTCAAACCCATTAGACTCGAACAAACTACTGTATATCTCACGAATACCTGTCCCAATGTTCAATACAATACCGGTTTCACTGTATATACAAATATAAATACATTTAATATATTCTATACCACTATTACATCGAATCCATTGAACCGTTTTATTGATAATTATAAAGAAATTCATTGAATAAAAAATATCTATTAATACGAGAAAATTGTTTCAATCAATTGTTTTGAAATTATTTTTCTTTTCGTTTTTAATACTTTCTATTTTTATGAATTCATAATTGGAGTCTATTTTTAATATTAAAATTAGTTTCAATTTATATAAAACAAATACAAAATATATTTTCTATAATTAACATTATTTATAATCATTTGTTACAAAATTTAGAAATAAATTCAAACTTTAATTCATATATAAATTAATTAATAATTAATAGACTTTTGCCTATAATTGATGTCATTGTAGAATAAATTGATATAATTTATAGTCAAATACATTGTATTATTTTATATAATATATAATCAATTTATATTAATATCGATATTATTGAACTCATCTCTGTTTAAGCAAATGATCGCTTCAATAGTTTATTAGTTTTATGTCCCCTTAAAAGCCTTATTCCCTATTTTTGTTCACTCATTCAATATCTCATTTATGATAAACTAAAGGAAATTCTCTGAAAAGTAACGAAATAAACAAAATAAAAACAAAGACAACAATTAGTGACAAAGTTTGCACTTTTCACTAATTTTCAAGTTTGAGGTTAAAGAAGAACTGTTTCAAAGACTCAATAAATTATATAATAATTTAAACAAATTATTGCTTTAATTATGTATTTATGCGATTGTGGAGAAGATATGCAAAAGAAATAATTACTTTGTATACTAATTATGAAATAAGTCAATGAATGGTTGATATAAACAAAAGGAAACTATAATTAAATTATATTTAAAATAACTACTAATTGAATATGCATTGGATGTGTCGGGTGTTGTCTGAGGAGTGGATGGAATGGCAGAATTGAGACCAGAATTTACAATTCTGTCTTCAATTGCTGTAATGATTGGCGAATATGTAGTGACATGAGTGGAGAGGACATCAAAGTCTTTGATATCTTTTCGAATATAATCTGATTTATTAATCATAGTATAGTTGTCGCCGCCATTGACCAAGTACTCGGTGATGGCCATCATATAGGTCTTACTCTGATCCAGGTCTTCGTACGAAGGGATCATACAGTCAGTACACCTCACTCTAACACTTAGCAATCGCTGTCCAATCGGTGCACTCGAGTCGAACTCATATCTAATGCCCGACACCTGAAGAAAACCTCCCAATTTGTACTGTGAGGCCGAGTACTGAAGAATATCCCAAAGAGATTCTCCGCTTAATTTTAAAACACCCAAAGTGTTACCAAATGGAGACAAAGAGATCACGTCTTTTAATGTAATATTTCCGGCACTTATATCACTCCTGACGGCACCGCCATTGGACACAGCCATCGCCACTGAAGTCCAACTGTTCTCTCCTTTGTTTGGATCATTAGTAAAATATGTGACAAAAGAGTCGGCCAATAGATTGCCGGCATTACACTCCTTTTCACGACATCCCGTTGCAGACAAGTGAACAGAACTGAAACCAATTTGTTCTTTGAATTCTTCATCGATTAGTAGTTTCCATTCATTCACTTCCGCCAAAACTTCGGGATCTGAGGGAAGAATAAAATGATTTGACATTAAGTAAAACAATATTCAATGATTCAATGCCTTCAAGAGTGCTGTTGTCGAGAAGAATAGGATTTCCAGAATAATCACTAATGATTCCGTTGTCGTCGAAGACCACATCAAGTCTTCCCAAATACTTCCCGTATGCGAACGCCTGGACAACAAGTGTCTTACCATCGACTCCGTGATCAAAAACTACGGGATATTCGCCTTCGGGTACTTCAATGGATGGTTGGGCGCCAGTATATAAGAATGTGTTTGTGTGTCCGCCCACCACTAAGTCGAGGTCAGGTATGCTTTTTGCAATTTGTTGATCCCTTTCAAACCCTGAATGTCCGACAGCTATAAATATGTTTAAATCGTTTTCATATTTTTGTTTCAAATTTTGTATTTCATTTCTAATGCTTTCAATTTCATCATTGAATTTGACAGTCTCTCCGGGTTGGGACAGGTATGCCGTCTCAGGGGTTATGTATCCAATTATAGCAATCTTAATGCCCTGTCGTTCCAACACAACCGAAGGCACTACAAGTTCTCCCAATTGCCCCGAGGTTTCGATATTAGAGCAAACAATTGTCAAGTTTTTATCATTATTTTGTGTCATATTCTTAACGAAAGGCAACAGCCCTTCCACTCCGTCGTCGAACTCATGGTTGCCTAAAGCCATAACGTCGTGATCCATGAGTCTGACAAAGTTTGCCACAACTTTCCATTTCATGATTGTGTACCAAATAGTACCCTGAAAGTGGTCGCCCCCGTTCAGGAACAGCACATTTTTCGTGTTCGCTTCGCTTTGTATTTCTTTTACCTTTATGTCAAAAACAGTGAAAAAAAATATAAAACAATTATTTATAACATAAAAAAACATTAAGAAAACAGAGAAAAAACTTTATAAACAATTTTTGCTCTAAATATCATATCTTGTAATACAACAAAACAATCAATACTTTCGTAACCATTCGGGCGATTCCTCCATAACATTGTTCACCACTTTTGCATTCAGAGCTATAAACATTAATTGCTTCAAAATGTGTGTGAAAATCATTATTATGTAAAACAGTTATGTTTAATGAACAACAAATTAGCGCTAAATTCAGCGCTGATAACAAACAGATATAAAAACATTGTGTGTTTGCAAATAAGTAATGGATTTTCATATTTTCTTAAGTAACACAAAAATCGAAATATATTTCGAGAAATAGTATTTTAAAAATTTTTAGCATTTGTTTTATACAAAAGTTTATACAAATTCAGTAGTAATTCATTCGCAATAATAATAAAAACATAAGTTTTTGAAAATATTGATATAAAACCAAATTCTTGAACCAATGAAAGCGATGTTAAAAATAATAAAGTTTTAGTTCAGCTGTTTATCAGTCATAAAAGGAGTACAAAATGAGTTTTTGTTATAACATTCAGACAATAAATTACTATAAATATTAGTTTTAATGCAACTGTAATTACAATTGACTTTTATCACAAAAAAGTCAATAAAATATTTCATATCATCTGAAGATATATTGATTGAAATAATAATAATAAATATTTTTCGCACAATAATAGCTATGAAATCATAAATCTTTGTCAAAAGTCTTTATCTTTATTTTCATAATGATTTCAAAGCTCACAAACATTTATATCTCTTTGAACACTCAAACGGATATTAAGCCATTAAAATCAATATTTTTCAATTGAATCACATTTTCATGAAATTCGATATGAATTTTGAATAAAAAATATTTGTATAAGAATTTAATTTTGAATATTTTTTATTAATATAAACTATTATATAATTTATTTTCTCTTCGTTTCAATGACTGAACAAATGCTTGAATTCACTCAAAATAGATAACTTATGGCTTATAACACAGTCTTTGAAATTTAAATAATAAAATGATTTTTCAAAATCAATTAAGAAATTCTCATTTATTACAAATCAATAGAAATTGAAATTAACTTTAATTCAAAAATAGTAACAATTAATAAGTCATAAAATATTATGAAAAATATTTCTAAATTTCGTATCATATTTTCGGTTAAATTGAAGTTAAAGTTTAAATTAAAATTATTTGATTCATATGTAATGTTTTGCTTATGATTTGACAGAATATTAATGAATAATTAGTTATCATTTGATTAAAAATTATAATAAAATATTTTTATGAATATAAAAGTTTATAAACTTTAAAGCGTTTACACATAATAAATGTTTGTGTTATTTATGTTATAATAAAACTTATTTAAAAACATCTGGGAATACATGTGTTATTTAAATCAAAAGCCAAACCCTTTTCAATAAAACTTCAAATAAATATTTACTCAAAAAACTGAATGCCAAGAATTGGTATATTTTATACAAAAGAGTGATATTTGGTTTTTATTGAAATTAATGACAAAAACAATGACAGAGAAGAGATGTTCACAAAATTGAAGGCTATTTGTGAACAATGATTAAAACAATACAATTCTTAAAGTCAAATATCGGAAAATTTATGACAAAAAATATTGCAAATAAAATATATATGAGTTTTAAGGGATGTCTAAAAGAAAGCAATTTTGTGGCGATTACTAATCCATCAAATATTATGTCAACTGATATCCAATGGAAAGTTGTTTCCAATGAAAAGAACATCAGTTTTAGATGTGTTGGAAATAATACATTTTTTCTCCATATATTCAGAGAACACAACAATAGGGATGCAATCAAACCAATAGACTCTTCTCTATACATATGACACAAAAAAGTCTGTATTACGAAAAGCAGACAATAATTCTTTGGTGAATCACTGCTGCCTTTACTCTTCAAAACGCTATGTATTTTCCTTGTTATCCACAAACGAAAGAACAGTTTTCTTCTATGAGTTTTAAAAAGATGTCATGAATTTTGATGAATTGCAGAGATTAACATAGAGTAGGGCTCAGTACTAAACTACATGTCCTCTTCTCTATATCCACTTTTCTCTCTCTCCTAACTATGAGTTTCATTTGCGTAAAAGCATTGCTCAAAAGAAAAGACTTTTTCCATTGACTTCAAAAGGTGTGCATTAGATGACTTGAAGACGAGATTTCGTTCTTTGCATTGATTTTGTTGTGATTGTGTAGTGAAGAGAATATATGTGATCTTTGATCTGAATTGACTCAAAACCGATCTCTTAAAGGGCTCACAATTTTTTATTTAAGTTAAATCACTTTATTCTGTATTGAAATGAATTTTTTTTCTTTCTTTTTTTAAACTTTTAGGTCTGGTTTGTGTGAAAAGGAAAGTCGTTTTTCTCGTGTGAAAGAGTTTTATTTAAATTAAATTTTTTCAATTTTAGTTCATTTACAAGAATTTGAATAAAAGTGAACTCAATATAAAAATTCTATTCAATAATCAATGTTAACAATAATTGAAATATTTTACTAAAAGTTATTAATTATATTAAATTTAAATATTGAAAACTTTTTATATTTTCAATACATCTATAAAAGTAAAATCTTTAGTATTGATTGAAATAAAAATTTATGAATAGATTTCACTGAATAGCCATCAGATGGTTCGCTAAACTCAATGTTCATGTGTTTAACATTTCTCTATAAATTGAGATATTTTGTGAACACTTGTATTCAATGATATTTTCTGATTTCAATTTTGATTCAATAGATTTTGTTAACATTTGAACAAATTTTTTAATTTATATTATTCTCTAATTTAAATAAAAAATCGAATTTAAACAATAATTTGTAAAGAATTCAAGAATATTCTTTGTTTTCAATTTTTATATATTCTTAACAATGAATATAATTTATAATATAAAAGAGAAATAAATAAAAAGTTTTTTAAAATTTATTTATTCTGTTGTTCACGAAATATGAATTCAAAAACCAGAAAACCATTGTTTTTGCAGATATAACAAAAGACAACTCAAGTTATCATAACTTTTGTCTCATTTTTCATTAAAATTTATGATTTTGTCGAAAGAATTAAAAATGAAAAGAAAATATTTGCTTAACATTAAAAATAATGTCTTTTGAAAAATAAAATTAAACTAAAATTCTATTAATAATACAATCAAACAATTGATCAATAATTTTAATTATAAAAAATAAATATAATTTTGATATAAATCTGATTATGTCTAATATAACCCTTAACATCAATGTCATTTGAACTCAAGACCTTTATGAAGCTCAGGTCATCCCTATCCCTAACAACAGAATTATTCAAAATATGAATCAAACAAATATATGATATTTTCACTGAGTTTTGTATACCATATATAATACAATGTATTCTAAGTTTCTATTTATAGCCCAAAGCCATAAATGTTTGAAAATTTGTTTTGAATTCACAAATCAAATGTCAATTTCTTTTATATTAGATGTTATTGTAATAACGTCCTGGAGGATAAAATTTGTACAGAGTTTATTAATTTATAAAAAATATTTTTAACTTAAAAATTTATATTA
>JAQIXR010000116.1:0-50548 GCA_034700825.1 Quadroppia sp. Gr-Ori-00064 | reverse complement strand
TTGTCATTATTTGAGAACCAGAGGAATGGTATGTCTATAGAGACCGTGGATGTGATCCGATTGATAGCCCAATAATTTAATGGTATATTCAGTGAAAAACTATTACAAGTATTTTGTATTGAATTAAATGAAATTCTAATCACAAAATAGTGTTAAAAAACAATATTTAAAACAATTTATGTTATCATTAATTTGATTGATATTGTGATCGATGTCTTCAAAGGGAAATTTATTCAAATGAAATGCTTATAAAAATTATTATAAATCATATGAAAACTCATTATATTTTCAAAATGCAATTCTTTGTGCAAATAATTATTGTATTGTTTTTTATATTGCTTTTGATTAATGGGTTTTTATAATTGATTTATTGATTGAAATATTGATTATATTTTTTAATGTTTTTCAAATTAAATTTTTATATAAATTTTTGAATCAAAAATAATAACACATTTTTGGAAAACATTTTTAATTAAGATTTATTTTTTATGCCATAAAATGATATTCATTTAAATGCAGTATTTTGTAAGAAATAGAAAAATCGATACAAAATAACGAATTCATTATTGGTTTGAATTTGAATTTGAAATATCGTTAACAATGAATATAATTGATTAAAACGTTATAACAATTGAATGAAAGAATTTCAGTTGAATTTCAGACGACATTCAAATCAAAGTCAAAATTATTTTTTCAGTTATCAAAACGTTAATCAAAATTAGATCCCAATCTCTTGCCATGAATTCCCGTCAGAAGACCGCAAAGAAGCAGAAGAACATCCAGAATCCCCTCCAGAAGATGGCCGATAGGCTCAAGAAGAAGTCGGATGTGTTGAAGAAAGGCAATGAAGTGTTGACTAAAGTGAACACAGATTTGAGTCAAGAGAATCAAGAGCTCAAACAACAGCTCCAAATGATTCGCGACCTCTTTATGGGTCAGTGCCTCAAACCAGAGGTGGCCAAAGAGGTCGAAAGTGGCCCAACCGACGCGAAAGAGGATGAGATTGAAGAGTCCGATGAGGACATGGATTGACTCCACTTTAAGAGTCATCTCTTCTTTAGTTTTTAGAAATCATTTTCAAAATTGTATTCATTTTTATTAGTTTTTATTAGTTTTTATTTCAAATAAAAAATTCTTTCATTTATTGAAACATTTTTGTTATTATTTGAGAACCAGAGGAATGGTATGTCTATAGAGACCGTGGATGTGATCCGATTGATAGCCCAATAATTCAATGGTATATTCAATGAAATATTCGGTGCATTACTTGCGATATTATCGCCAAATATCCCACCAATAGCTATGGCGTACGGGGTTTGCCATCTCATCCCTGGGCTGATTAATGGGCGCGACAGCACTGGCATTGTATTTGTCTAACCTTAAGCGCATTGATTTGACAACATTTGGATACAGTTTGTATACGTTATTGTATTCGCACGGATCGGAACGTATGTTAAACAGACAGGGCTTTACTGTCGGCGCGCAGTCACTAACACGCGATGCATTGCATTCGACGACAACCCGTTCCACGTCTTTGTACTCGTAGTCCATTCCATGTAATACTTTGTAAACTTTACATCTCTTGTAATCAACGCTAAGCGCCGTCTGCTTTTTGGCCACCTCTTCGCCAGGGGGTAGAAACCAGCCGTCAAAGTCACCCCTGAATATCGTACCGAAGATGAGCTTATAGTCGCCATCCCTCAGCGCCCACACGTTCGGCTTCTGGTCGATGTTATGCAAGAGCCTCTTCTGCGGGCCAGTCGTGTCGTGTTTGAGCACATCCCACATATCGATGCCGTCGTTGGCCTTCAAGTCACGTGTATTGCCGCCGACGGCGCTGTAGATCGTTGGCAACCAGTCCTTAATGTGCATCAAGTGTTCGCTAATGTATTTCCTTTTCAATAGAGTGCTCCAAACGAAGGCAAACCCACGGATCCCGCCCTCGAATAATGTGTATTTTGCACCTGAATTATGAGAATCATTAGTGAAAAACGACACCTGAAATCATTGCCCAAACCTCTTAGGGGCCAATTGCTGCCCATACTGTTGTCAATGCTGGCCCCACTCAGCCCTCCAGTGGCCCCTCCATTGTCTGTCGTGAATATAATGATCGTCTCATTCAAAATGTTTGCCTTTTGTAGAGCGAAGACGACATCCCCGACCGACTCGTCCAACGCCGACACCATTGCCACGAATTGTCTTCGCTTCTCATTCTTAATGTGTTTGAATTGTCGCACGTATTCGTCGGGCACCTGAAGGGGGTCTTTGCCGTTGGCCGCGTGCACCGACTGGTGGGCCAAATACAGGAACAGCGGTTTCGAGACATTCCTTTCGTTGAGTATAATATTCATTGATTTCTTCGTATAAATATGTGTCGAATAATTGCCGGCGTATTGGCTGAGAGGAACGGGTCGTTCGCCGTCTCTAAAGTCAATGCCCCACCACTGCTTCTCAGCGCATGTCCTGTCGTAATAGTCTTCGTGTCCGTTCCAGTACCCGAAATGGGTGTCGAACCCCCTTCGGGTGGGTATGTATTTCCTTTTAAAGTAGCCCAGGTGCCATTTGCCCACAGCATGCGTCTCATAGTCCAGTTCCTTGAGATACTGGGGCAGTATCTTATACTTAAGGGGCAGACCGAAGGGCTGTGAGGCCCGTATGACGCCATGCTGTAGGCCGGTGTGTATGGGATGGAGGCCAGACATGAGCGCACTCCTCGAAGGGGAACAAATGGGAGACACGTAATAGTTGTTCAAAACGATGCCATTTGTGGCCAACACGTCGATGTTGGGCGTCAGCACCTGCTGTGAGCCGTGAAGACTCACGTCTCCCCAACCTGTCAATCAAAATAAAAAAGTGAGCACACGTAGGGTCAACGCGAAGGGTCAGGGGGTCACTTGTATACCGAGGTCATCGGCCACAATCAACACCACGTGCGGTCTTTTCGGTGCGTTTGCATTAATGGCAAAACATTTGACAAACAATAAATTGATTAAAAAATTGAATAAAAAATATTTATTTTTCATTTCATTGAAGAATAATTTCTATTAAAAAAATAGGAATTTTTTTTCACTCAATAAATACTTTTCACAAACAATACATTCCATGAGAATTATGCGATTATAATCCAGGTTCAATCACAACATAGTTGAGCCAATTTTTGTGACAAATTTATAAATAAATTTTTGTTTTAATCAATGTTTTGTAAACATATGAATCAACTAATGATTTCATTTTTATCTCTCTATTAATAAACACTTTTTTATCGCAAACTTTGGATTAAAGCCTCTTATAATAGAGTCTGTCATTGATTGCATTCAATGCAAGCATTCATACATTCATTGCCACTAAAAACAGTTGAATCAACAGTTGAAGTGAACATTGATTTCAAGTGCTTTTGTTATAATTTTAAAAGCAATAAATCTGTTAATTATTATTAAATTGTTTTTTAATTATTCAAAAAATAAATCATCTTTTCATACAATCCATGTATTTCAGGAATATTCCAAACATTGAAAACAATATAAAAAATATACTTATTTTTAGTGATATATAAAAAAAAAGTTTAAAAATTCAGAAAACATTAAATCGTTTGAAATAAACGATTAAAACATTATTGTTTTCAGTCATCCGATAGTCTCTGTGCCAGACATGTCGACTCATTCTTGTCAACGCACCGACAGTTTCGCAAATCCCTGACCAGACCGGGCCTGCAGTCACAGTTGCCCGGCTGACGGCAAACGGCCGGACAGGTGGGCTCTGGCCGTTGACACGTGCGCTGACACATTCTGGTGTCGCACTCGAAGAACGCCTCATCCTTTCTCTCGCACGTGAGCGGCTGATTGCACTGATAGTATGGCACGCACACGCCGTTCCTCACGTCCCGCAAATACCCGGGCCTGCAGTCCATGTTTCCCGGTTTGATACACTGTTCGGCGCATTTGATGTTGGGGTTGAGGCACGTCCTATTGCACTGGCGCGTCGAGCACTCGTAGTAGACCTCGTTCTCATGATTGTTGAAGGGCTGTCGTATGCACTGGCGGTCTGTAATGTAAGCGCACATACAGTATATAATAGGCAATGGCTTCTCATGGAAATGGATGGCCACTCACTCGGACAGTACTCCAATGGCATACAATCGCCGCCAATCCTATCGAAAACGTAGCCTTTCCTACACACTGTATAGCAGTCGGCGTCGCAGCGCAACGTCGGACATGGCTTCGGGTCCGGGTCGGCACAGGTAGGCGGACAGGGATTCTCGCAAATACACTGCTTTCCATTCGCGCACTTTTTATTACAAACTTTTTTTTAAAACAAAAAATGAATTCAAATTTGTTTAATGAAAATGAATGCACACTATATAGGGAGAGGGCTATACATACCCGGCCTAATTGGCTCTGGTTTAGGGCAACTTTGAGCCAATACACAGGAGTCGGTTTCGTTGAGTACATACCCTTTGTCACAAACACAGCCCGTTTTGCATATAAATGTGGGACATGGCTTGCGGTCGGGCATTAGGCAAGTGGCCGGACAGGCGTTTATGCAATCGCATCGATAGCCGGTTCGACACCGAATCGATTGACACGCTTTTGAAAAAAAAATTTTTCAATGATTTTATCCAAACAACTGATGGTTATGTCATACCCGGCGGCGGCTCTTCTATGGGATAGGGACTATAGATCGGCTCTTCTGGCGTTGGCTCTGGATATGGCTTACGACTGGGCTCAGCCTCGGGACGGGGCTTACGTGTGGTAGTAGTGATTCTTTCGGGCTCTGGCTTCAGCTCAGGCCTCGGTCTGTGAGTTATCTCGGGTTCGGGTCTTGGTTTGGGTTTGACCGTAATCTCGGGCTCCGGTCTTGGCTTAGGTCTGGTCGGCTCAGGTCTCGTATACTCTGACTCCGGCTCAGGACGTGGTTTACGTGTCGTTCGTATTGTCTCCGGTTCTGGTCTATGGGTCATCTCCGGCTCAGGCCTTCCATGAGGTCTACGTGTAGTGACAGTCACCCAATATTCCGGTTCTGCGGACGGTTTGATTGGGACCCAGAACTCAGTTTCGGGTTTTGGTGTTGGTATCGGCGCCCAAAAGTCGTCGTCGTCTTCCGCTTCGGGCTCTGGTCTGGGTTTGCGTGTGGTTGTGGGCCTCAGATAAGGCCTTTCCGGGGGCTTATACTCGGGTGGGGGCTCTATCTCAGGCTCCGGTTCGAGTTCAATTTCAGGTGCTTCCGTAGGTCTGGGCTCAGGTCTCACATGTGTTTTACCCCTTTTGCCGTAAACGACAAACACTTGCGTCAAAAGAAGTGCATATATTATGTTAAACTTCATTACGTTTTTCGTATTGTATGTAAAACTCGATCGAAATCTCACTCTAAAAGTCATTGGCTTTAAATTCATTGATATTTATATATAAATAGCTATTCATTGAATGGAAAAATCATTGCAAAACAAAAGAAGAAAAATTTTTGTTACAATTTTTAGGATAAAAACATATTTGTGTTAAACATATTTAAATTCTTTGCTCTGAATTCAAATCATATAAAACTATAAAAACAAATACAATTAAAGTTAAATAACCCTTAAATTGGGATTAAATTTATTTTTCTCTATTTAAAGGTTTATCTATTGATTGGGTTTATATTCTAAGGGTTATTATCAATGTATTACTCAATCAAAACTTGGAATAAAAATAATAAAATTCTTAATTCGTGTGGCACCGGGTTATACACGACTGTCCAACACTAAACAGAATTTATGCCAGAAAAATGTGATCAGTATTTAATTTGTTTAAAAGTTATGATTATTTTTCAACAAATTATTTTTCATATATTTTAAAAAAATATTTTTCTCAATAAATGTTCAGTTATTAACAGATATAAAAGTATTGTATTTTAAGGACAATTAAATACAATTTTATTTGACTTTTTAATACCATTCAACACATACTCGACTGCATTGAAAGCGATATTTCATTTACAATAATTAGAAAATAATTTTAAAAACTAATCACAGAATCGACTAATGATTACAGTCATAGACAGTGGCAGACGATTCATGTGTTTGACAGGCATTCAATGTCTGCTAAATCTTAAACTTTATGTCTTTTGATTTTGTTTTAATTCTGTTTTTGAATTAATTTTTATATTATTTTCATTTGAATTTAGAGAATATTTTTTTGTAAAAAATAATATAATAAAAATAATATAACAATAAATTCATTTAGAATTCAATAAGAATTAAATATCAATTTATTTCTGAAAATGACTGATAAAGACTATGTCGTCCGATCAGTGACAGTACAAAACTATAACAGTGTTGCAAATTTTCATACCTGTCCTCAACATAAATGAATTCACATGCAGTAAATGATGACATTCTTGTGAATAATTTATAAGATTTCAATTGAATGCTTTGGAATCGATAGTTCAAAAGCACTTTAATGAATGGTCTAATGATGACTGTCCACGACTCCGGCACACACTACAAATGCTCGATTCCAAATCAGAAGGCCATAAATACACAGAATATTTCACAGAATAAGTACAAACTTTCAAGAATTACGAATTCTTGACTCAAATAACATTGATTTGAATCTATTGAAAGAAAGACTAAAATATGAGCAAAAGTTGTGTTGTTTTGAATGAAATTAATTCGACTACAAATTGGGCACAAAATGCAACCCAAACACCATTGGATACCCTTTTCTTTATGACTCCGGCTATGCTTCACTTTAGACAATGGAGGGTTAATGACAGTCAAGCAGACAATGGATCGATTCTGTACTATGAATATTGTGGACCAATAGTCCTATTGATGCAAATCTTCGCCCAAAAGATAAACCGAAAGTAAATATGATTTCAAAAAATTCTTATTAAATATTCAAAAAAAAAATTTGTTTCAATTGCTTTGAATGTGTCATAACTTTTGATGATAACGGTGTGAATGAATGACACGAAGAGATTGTATGTCATGAAATGTATAGAATTGAATGCAGATATGTTTGGTTGAAAACTCCAATGATATAAGAGCTGAAGAGTTGACACCAATTATTGTTTAAATATTTTTACAGTTTTTAAGTATAATTTTTCATTGAAATCGTTGTTCACTTCAGTATAAGAGTAAACCCATTCGCGGATAACGTAAACGATGTCTACCTTAACATTTGGAAATGGTTTGAGAGTAAAAAGCCCGATATTATCGCCATTCCCTACATGCCAATGGACTACAACGATGATGTGAGAATAATCACGGGCTATAATATGACCAAGTTCATCAGCGGCGCGTCTAGGGAGAACGTACTGAGCAAGGTTATTAGACGTATGTTTTGAACATTATAATAATTTCACTAAAAATTTATAGAATATATTTATTGTGATTATTAGACGACTGGCCAGTACTCGGGTTTCTGGCCATCCTTATGAGCTACATATATACCTTGGCGTTCATTCTCATCATGGTCATTTCAACGATCATAGGCGTTAAACACCGATCACTTTGGATGTTTGTCAAGACGTTCATCAACTATATGGCAGTCCTTATCGCGAAGTGCATATCTCTGCCACAAAGAGGACATGTGGAGAGACTGTTGACGAGCACTTGGCTGTTGGCGAGCGTTGTCTTACTGTCCATATTCTCGGGTCAATTGATTGAGAGTTTGACCCGAAGTAAACCGATTGAGAGAATCGAAACATTGGAGGACCTGTTGGTGAAGAAGGAGTGGAACGAATCCAGTGTTTATTTGGTTATATTGTTGCCGGCTTTCGATAAAATCGTGTTCCAGGCGAACGAAGATCACTTCGACAAACAAGGTGGTAAATATGCAAGGTTAGCCAACAGAGCGATTTTCACAGAACCAGTTGGAATGGTTTCTAATGGCAGTGAGAGAGTGGAAATGATAAGAGATATTATGGACAATAACGCCGTCTTTGTCGACATGTATCACAATATTAACGTATTACTCAATCTTGTGAGAAGTGAGTCAACAGTTCTCGACAACTATGAAGAAGGCGTCGATTACTATATATCCAAATCGGATGATTTGGAACCGTTTTATTTCAACGTTTTGAACAAAGACGACAACGAAAGCAATCTTCTGTTCAGCGATCCGTTGAATACAGTGTATGTCATATACGATATAATGCTATCATTTGTTCACTTATTATACCATTGATTGGATTCTATCACAGAATATCACGACTACAGGAGAGCGGAATATTTGACTTTGAGGTCCAGAGAATGTTCTTTGAAAAGTTCTACTCTAAGAAAACGATCAAGGACAAAAGGGACTTTCACTCATTGTCCACAACTGGCATAAAGGGGGCATTTTTTACACTAATTTATTGCTTACTTGTCTCGAGTTTTGTGTTTTTATTTGAATTGTTTATAATATTCTTTAAATCACTTCATGTTTTTGACTGAAACTTACGGTATATTTCCATTTGATTGACAACATTTGCACTTTTCAAAACCAATTCACTGGTCAATAATAGTAAAAAATACCCCTTAAAAACGTTTGGAAACACTTGTGGTTTGACGTAAAAAGCAATGACACTCTCATTGAATATCTTATGAAATCATTTCAATAAAAAAAAACTTTTTTAATCCAATTGAAAATCTCGTCAATATTTGTGCCAAACAGTCGGTGCCTAACGTTAAACGTTATGTCATTTCAGATTCGCTTCACTTTTTTGAAATAAATTTTTTTTTTCATTCAATGAATTTTTTCTCTAATTTTCATTTGTATTTTCAAAGCAAAAATATTTTATGAGAAAAAAAGTCATTCATTTTTTTAAACAAAAATTTTATGCGAATTTTATTCACAAATAAATTCAAACAAAACTTTAAGACAAATAAAAAATTCTTATTTAGATTTGAATTTCAAAAATCAAATAATAATAAAAACATTTTATTTAATGAAAAAAATATTATGAATCGATTGTTTGGACAGTTGTTTAATGGTTTAGACGACGATATCTTTGGCCGAATACATGTCCACTTTGGGTGCGACTGCCTTCACTTTGGCGCTGTAGCCGTGGTAGGGCTGGACGAAGGGTTGGGCGCCGTAGAAGTTGGACCATTGGTTGCCATAGCCATAGGCGGGCGTCTCAGCGGATACGCGCGCGTGATGTGGAACGGCATATGAGGTGTGATGGGGTGTGGCGTAGGTGTGATGGGTTGCGGGGAAGGTATGGTGGGGAACGGCATACGATGAGACGGAGGGCTCGACGAATTTGGCGGCGGCGAAGGCTTTGGGCTGATAGTCGTTGCCTCGGATGAAGCTGTACTGGAACTGTGCCGGCCCTGACTGGTAGGCATACTTCTCGCCCATGTGCTCGATGTTGAAGTCTCGGTCGTACTCGACTGTCGGCGCCGTCAGTGCGCTGGCATATGTATGGGGGACGACCTTCTGGTGTGCGAAACCGTAGTTCTGGCCGACGTGAGGAACGGCATACTGTGGCACAACGGGATTCACGCCATACGAGCCATAGCCGGCGCCGTATGATTTATACGAGGGGTATTGGTTCAGGTATTGGGCCGAAGCCATCGACAGCAAAGCGAACACAAAGATTGAGAACTGAATGAAAAAAAAAATTTCTAATAGAAATCAAACGAAAGGACAGTTCGATAAAACATACCATTTTTAGGGGCTTTTATGAGAAAAAAAAGGATTTCTTTTTCAGAGAATATTTTTATGGATTTTCAAACACTGAATGAATTGGTGTTCAAATCGACGCCGGCTTTTATATACCCACGAACCGGGAGGACCTTGAGATCCATGAGTCCCTGTGCTAATAGACATCAGAGAGTGTCTCGAAATGAAGAAGAAAAAAAGGGGTGACTTATTTATGAGCGCCCCTTAGTGTTACAGTTGTTCGGAACGTGATCTAAGCCTTAAAAACGCCGTCTCCTCTCATGTCAAGTGCACTCTTAGCCATAACTGCATTTGTTGTCAAAATCGTTACGTGTTTTGCATTACAAACAAAATATAAATTCATTTCAATTTTTTTGAATAATTTTTTTTTGTCTTTAAAAGCAAAAGTCATAACTAGTTGTGATATACCCCTAACAGCCAGTGCTAACACTGAGCCCATCGATTAGTATCTCATATCCTTGAGTCTGACAGAAGACGCGCAGACTATTTGAGACCACACTCTCTCTCGACAACAGGTGCGCCAACACAGAGAGATGACCAGACGCTGGCGGAGAAGCTCAGGGCCATTAGTGGCCAATGGGGACGACAGTGAGAGGAGGACAGTGACAAATGACAGAACTCAGACACCTGTTGCCTAGGCTTAGGGATGTGTGAGTGCCTGTCGCTGGGGATAGGGATCTGTCTATGAGCGAAGAGATGGCTATTTTTTGGCGAAAAAATAACTCTTCCATTGAATGGAAATGTAATGAAAATTATTATTGAATTCAAAATTATTTGTAAATTATTTTTATCTCAAAATTTTAATCAAATTTTTTTAGAGATAATTAATAAAGAGTTTTATATTTAGAGCTCAACGAAAATATCGTTTTTTTGTCCTTCAAATGTAAAATTCAATTAACTCTTACTTTTAAGGCAAAAAAAACTTATTATTAGAGACACGAAAATCGATTTCCGAACAGAATATCATATGAGAAGTGAATGATAAGAAGGAATACATTAGCGAAAAATATGCCAAAAAAAGACTATTTTGTCATTAATATTGAAATTATAGATATTTTTATGTAATATTTGAGAGAAAAAGTGATTTTTTTTCTCTCTCTTTCGTTTCAATTTATATTCGCTTTAATGGTGTCATTAAATACTGATTTCAATGTCAAGGCTTTTCTGCGCTTATATTACATTACATAAAAAAAAAGTTTTCAATACTTTTTATGTTAAAACGGCTCTCAAAAAGTGAATAAAAAATTAATTCATTTTGTCATTCAATTCATGCGATTAGAGATAAATGAAAAATAAAAAAAATAAAATAAAATAATAATTAACTCAATTCTAGTCTTCATTTTTTACCCCCTTTTTAAATATCAAGTATTCTTTGCATCAAAAATATATGTCAACTCTTATGGCATCGAAAAAATTATCTCAATTTTATGAACGATTTTTTCGAGTATTGATTGTTTGAAAACATTTTTTTCAAAATGAAATAAATATTTATTTTTTGACAAAAACTAATGGTTTTTAATGAGAGAAAAACACATATTAATAACAGAACCGAAAGTGCGAACACTTTTATGTGTTTAAAATAATGTTTTTTTACGACAAAAAATTATTATAATATTTATGAAAATTTTAAATGTTTTTTCATATGTAATGAAATGTAATAAAAATTAATAATAAATCGCTTAATGAATATTCAATCTTATGTTACATTAAGACTATGTCAACGAAATGAACAAAAATTATTGACAAATAAAATGAGTTAAAAATGTTACAAAAAATACAATAAAATGAGAAAATAAATGCAAAAAACAAATAAATTATTAAATTAATTGCTTTTTCTAATTGTGTTTCGAAAAGAGTATTATTTTTTTGTGTTATTTATTAACAAAATAAATGAAATGAAAAAAAATGAAAAAATGATATAAAACTAAAAATAAAACTTCAAAAAAAGTCTTACGAATAAAAATTGCTTAGAATTTGTCTCTATTGTAGTAACTGGTCTTAAAGTCGGGATCCGTTTTCGAGTCCTCCGAGTCTTCGACGATCTTCAAGACGTTGTTCTCATTCTATGTAATGAAAAATACGAAACAAATAATCAAAATATAGTTTAAAGTCATTTCACTAATGCTTACCTCAGAGTAGGAAACGTCGGAACTGTAGTTCGTCTGCAATTATCACCAAAAAACAAAAAAAATAAACAAAAATTTGATTAACATTTCAATCAAAAAACATTTGATTCAAAAAACAAACGAAAAATCAATTCAAACAAAGTTTAAGAACAAAAAAAAAACTATTTAAACCCATAGCCGACTGACCTCTTCAGCCACTCCACGGCCAGTGATGTCATTGTCTGAGCCATTGATGTCATAACGACTGATCACATCATGTTTGGCCATCTCTTTGGGCGGCGGCGGATAACTCGGGCGCGACTTAACCGCAAACGGGACTGACTTAACCGCAACCGGGACTGACTTATGGCTGGGAAACGACTTCTTGGCCTTTGACTTGTAGCCGATGGTGTCGGCGCTGGTATTCCTCAGCGCTTCCCTTATCTTAAGCACTTTTCTCGCGTCGCCAAAACTCTGGGGCCGTTTGGCCAACCGCTTCTGGACGGTGGGCAGTATGTTCGGGTGCTTCTTCCTCTTGTTCAGGTGCACCCGTTTCGCCGAATAGCACTTCACGTCATGTGTCTCGAGATAGTCATCGATGTTGTGGTAGAGATCGTATGGATTCTGGCACTCATGGGTGTCGATGAAGAGCAGACACAGCGCCGTAACGAACTTCGTATGGTATTTGAGACGTCTGGCCAACACTTCGTCGAACCGGTAGATCGGGTCCCGTTTGACACTTTTGACCAGTTTTCTCACATTCGCTTCCATGAACTTAATGTCATATTTGATGGCCAGATGTCTTCTGTAGAAGCGGTTCTCAACTCTTTGGATAAATGTCTTCATATCCACCGGATATAAGATCTTCTCTTTGTAGCGGCTGTCAGTGATGTCCGACAGAAGTGAAAACTCTTTCGTTTTGTCCATATTTAAGATAATTTTCAGTCCTGTCAAAGAAGTCAACATATTTTTAGACATTATTTAAGTCAAAAAAACGGTTTATTCAAACCATTGGCCACTCGTTTCAGTTCTCTCTTCTCGTTAAACTGTGGCCATTCCTCCGGCTTCGACGTGAAGAACGCCTGTCTGTCGGCGAACGTCACCGGAACCGATGACTTGGCATCGAAGTCGCCGACGCCGTCATCGATGGCCTCCATATCCCACGGACTCAGCAGATCGACGGCAGAGCTCGCGAGCCATCGGATCCGATACTTCTTAAACATAGTTTCCCTGCAGTTCTCGTTGTCGTTGAGGCCAACGACTTCGCCGAACCAGTAGTGGTCGTCAACGATGGCCCGAAAGCGTTCGCCTATCGACCACTCCTTCGCGACACTCGTCTCATAGTGTTCGCGAAGAACCATAAAGTCGTCCACGCCTTCCATGTCGTGATACTTGACGTGAATGATTGTTCCGTACTTTTCTTTGTCGGCGCCGATAGGTCTGAGCGTCACATATATGCAACGGATCACTGTATTCGTCTGCCGGCGCTCTTTGAACAGAAAGTCAATTTTGGCCACTTTTGCGAGAATTTTATCATTTTTATGGCAACGAATGGTGTAGTTCTGGTTCGACTGGTTGTACAGATGAGTGGCCATCACTCGGTCTTTGTAGAGCTGGTGCCCGAATGGCAGATAATAGACTTCGTCGTCCTTTTGGGCAAAGTATGGCATTTTCGTGCGCTTTGTTTGTGTGAACCAATCTATGGATCAATAAAAACAATAAAAATAAAACAAAAATATTTTAAAAATCAATTATCACTTGAATAAAGCTGTCGATGAATGAGCTGCTCATCGATGGTCACCTCTTCCTCGAAGTCGGACACTTCGCCCATTTCTAGCACGTCCTGAACTGTGATAATCGGACTCATATTAATAGTCCTGTCCTTTGGCGGTCGACCTCTCGGGCGGCCGCGACGGCCGATCTTTTGGCGCGGCGTTTGAGACTCGATCTCATTATTGATCAGTGATTGCAAATACGGCGACATTTCTGGCGATCAAAAGGCAAACACCGAATTAAGACAACAAAAGACAAACAATTAATCCATTTATAAATTACTTGAATTTTCTGACGAATTCATATTCAATGAATATTCAGATCTTTGTGGTGTTGACCAACACTTGTGGCCGTCGTCTTCGGCGACGAATTGCGAGAATTGTTTTCTCATTTTCTTCGTTGTCTTCTTTCGACTCAAATGACTTGTTTTGGCCATCGTTTGTGTCATGAATTTGAACGACTGTCCATCAGATTCGTCCTCCGATTTAACCATTTCTTCGCCGCAATGGTTGAGAGCAAAGCAGTTGTTGTTGGCATTGGTGGCAACGACGGGACGGTTAGCAATGATCGACTCGATCGTGATGTCCGAGTCTATGGGTAGGAGTGGCAGAGATTTGCTGTTCAGTTGAGTATTGATTAAGTTTTCGATCTTTTGTATGCATTTGAAGTCAAAGTATTTGGTCATCAGAAGAATGTTGTCCTTCGACACGTCTATGGGATAGTTGTGTTCGCTCTGGAGATGTGTTTCGCACGTCTTGATTGAGAAGAGTCGGTGACCGCAGACCTTATCACCACTAGTGGTATGGCTTTTGAACAGACATCGGAACGGATAGTAATTCAGGTGTCGGTAACAGTGCTCTCTTTGGGCGTCATATGTGTGACACTTGACCTTCAGGTATGAGATCTCGAAGCGTTTGGTCAGACATTTGTAGCACTTCTTAACCCCTGAAAACACACAAAACAATCGTTACTTAAAAGTCAATGTCTTCTTATGATCACTGAATACCTGAATCGATGGCACACTCTTTGTGTACGTATTGTCTGCACTGAACGCACCGAAAGTGTGGCCTTTCCGCGGATGAGCTGCTCTTCTGACACAGACACCGGTTCCGGTTGGAGGCGTTGGTCACGAGATCGAAGCACCGGACGATTGCGTCACAGACGGGACACCCCATCAACAGTGAGCTGACATTGTCTTCGGGCAACACTTGTGGCCTCAAAAGCAGACTCTCATTCACTTTGATCTCATATTTGACAAAATTGGTCACAAACTCGTCGACGAGATCGCAGTCGATGTCATCGTCGTCGCCGTCATCGGTGTCCAAGTGTTGGATCAGATGCACTCTTAGACTGACCGCCGATAGGATAATGGCGTCACAAAACATACAGAAATACGTGTCAGACATCGTTGGCCACAGACCTGTCGGTTGACGACAATCACAAGACGTTAAGACAATTGGTTTTTGTGTTCTTTTTTTCTGTCAAAAGTCAGAAATCAATTAAAATGAGAGAAAAAAAATTGATTTTTTTTTGTTTTCGTTTGCTTTTTGTGTAAACAATTAATTGAATTAATAGTGAATTCAAACAAAAAAAAACTATTGATTTGAATGCAAAACAAATGAATAGATTTTTGTTGTTTTGTTTGACAACAAATTAAATGATTTATAAGAAAAGCATTTAATACTTAAATGTTTTGATAAGACTTTAAACTAAATTAAAAATTAATTATAAAAATTAAAAACAAAATTAAATTAAATTTAATTTAATTTAAAACAACAGTTGAAACGAAAGCACACACAAAAAGAAGCGGTCTTTCACTCAACGGTTACTCTCATTGAATGCCAAATCGAATGACAGACAAAAAAAATGATTCAATACTTTCGGCTCTCATAAAGAGTTACAGTGTTTTTGAACGGCCGTCGGTCTGTGTGTGCGTCTAAGGGGTCGGCACCTAATTATCCAACAGTGGACTCAACCGGAAAAGCAATTGTTTGTGCGAGAATATAAAGCAATTGTGATCCAGTTCATTATCAGTACTGTTTTGTGTGCGCCCAAAGGGTTCGACCGTTTGTTTCGGTGCTATGAAAAATAATTCCAAACGAATACAGAATATTCTGTAGGCTGTGGATTATATTCTATAGAGTGAGGGGTCATTTTGATAAAAGTGAACCTCATTTATATAGAGAATTATAATTGAATTGTTTGAAGAGGGAGAATTGTACTAAATGACCAAGCATGAATGAATGAAATGAATTTCGAGTGATAAATAAAAGTTAAAAATTGGTAATTTTTGTGTAAATTACAGTAAATTTTTATAATTACTTCGCTGTCATTGTGTCGTAAAATCCCATAACAAGTGATTCAATGAAATGTTGAACAAAAAAAAAACTTTTTTACAAATTATTATTAAAAATATTTTTTCATAAAAAACTCTTTAAATAATTATTTTTTTGATTAAAAAACTTTTTTTTTATAACAAAATGTAAGTATTTTTTTATAAAAAGTATTTTAATTTTAATTTTTTTTGATAACAAATCATAAAAAGTATTATTTTTTATTCTTATCACTCGTTTGCAATTAAACACACATTTCATAATAAAGACATTATTTAATGAATTTTTATTCACTTTTAATATAATATAACATTAAAAATAACTCTCTTTTTTGTAATGAAAATCCTTTTTCGTTATAAATATTGGAATTCATTTACATTATTACATATCGTGTGGGCTGTCGGCTGTCATACGAGGCCACACACATCACGGGGATAATATGAACAAGGTGATAGCACCATATCATGCATGGTGCTATGAGTCCCTGTGCTTCACAACACTGTTGGCATGAATGATATGAACAGAATTTTTTGATAATCAAAAAACTGATTCATCAAAAAATTTTACTAAAATAAACAAAAAGTTTTTTTTTAATTCATATATCATATGAATAACGAAGTCGTGATTATATGTGATATTATATATTCATTACTCGACTACTGAATGAAATATAATATATTAGCGATTTTTTGAGTAAAGGTTTTGAAACGAAATGATACGACAAATGAAATTCAATGAATGCTTGAAACAAAAACACTTCGCGAATGACTAATAATAAAAAATATTTTGTTTTTGTTTTTTTTTGTTTTGTTATAAAAATATTCAATATTTGACTTACAAATTGTCAGACTCTATAACGGCATTACAAATAACGAGAACTGCATTTTGTAGTGAAAAATATTAATAATAATATTTTTTGTGTAATAAATGCCAAATAATATGAGACATAAGAATGACATAAACATTAAATGAAAGCCATTATTGAATAAATGGCTTATAATTACATTTAATTGCAATTCAAAAATAAAAAAAATTCTTAACACATATGAGAACACAAACTTCATGTGAAATGTGAGCCAAAACTTCTCTTTTGTTATACCAATAGAGAGTAATATAAATATAAATAAGTTTTTTATGTAAAGAATTCTTACGTAAAAAATATTCACATTTTTTATTCTTAATCAATAAATGAATGAATAATTGCATTGAAATATACGGTAAATGTTGTATAAGAAGTGCATTAAAATAATATAATGTTATGTTTTACTATTTTTATTGAGTTTTGTTTTATTTAAATATTGATTATTATTATTATTATTATTTCATAAGTTTTATAGTTATATAATATTTATATTTGACTTAAATTTTAATATAAAATTATATGCAATTCCTCTCAAATTTTGTCTCATATTTAAGATATGCGTTAATTGTTTATTAAATCGATTTTTTGTCCTCTTTTTTGTTAAAACAATTTTATTAAAATAAAAATTTGAAAAACATTTAATGAAAAGAACAATCATTTGAGTTATTCTTGAATTTTATTTATTTGTTTAATTATTAACAAAAAAAAACAAAAATTAGATAACAATTTTTGAGACAATTATATTAAATGTAAGAATCGTTTAATTGACAAAACAATTGACAAAAATGATTGCGATTAGAATTTATCGCAAAAATAATCTATTTTTCCTTATTGTATGTGAAGTGTCATTGAGTGCTGTTATCATTCACTACAACAATGTCTACAAGAAGTTTGTATTGCTATCAGTGATCTTATTATCAGATTTTCAATACAATAACCGTTGAAAGAATTGACCAAAAGTTCATAATTTAGTATTGATTTCATGTATTGTTTGACTCTTTGAATAATATTTATTCAGATCTTGTTGCAAATCATGCGATGATTAGACCTAATAATTGTCTTAACATTTGATATGAAAAATCTTTGAGTATTTTATTCAAGTGTTGATAAAATTTCTTCATTCATTTCGAGCTATATTTTCGTTAAATATATTTTTTTTATGAAAAAAGTATTCATTTGTTTTGAAAAGTCATTTCAGTTTTACTTTCACTAAAAGACAAAAAAATGAGTTTTTTATTCAAAATTATTTTTATATTAAGTTTTACTGTATTTTATTCATTGAGTTCTTCGACAAATGAAACGAATATTTTCGATGAAAAAGTCTGTGAATCGGTTCCAGAGTTTGATCTCAAACTGAGGAATCAAATCGAAAACATATCAACAGATGTGAAGCGAATAATTGAATTCGTGGTCAACGGAGAGGACAGTGGAGTGACATATGAAGAGTTGGCACAATTTGTGGACACGTTTGGATCACGTCTGACGGGAACGCCTAATCTGGAGAATGCCATCGACTATATGGTGGCGCTGTTGCAGAAGGAACGACATGATAACGTGCACACGGAGTCGGTTACGGTTCCCACTTGGGTAAGGGTGCAGGGGTTGTAACGATGCGATTCATCTCAAACAACATAACAATTCATTTCTATAGACTAGAGGTAAGGAATGGGCAGAAATGGTGTCCCCACGAACAAAGCCAATGAATATCCTGGGCCTGGGATATAGTGTCGGCACTAATGGCCAGATATTGACGGGAGAAGTGGTTGTCGTCAAGACTTTTGACGAACTGAAGAACAGATCAAACGAAGTGAAGGGAAAGTTTGTTGTCTATAACTTTGATTACACCCGATATGGAGATCAGGTGCAATACAGGAGTCAGGGGGCGAGTGAGGCAGCGAAATATGGGGCCACAGCAGCACTGGTATTGAATTTCACATATTTTATGCAAAAAAAAAACAAAAATATTTTATTTAACATTAAAATAATTTCACTTCAGATTCGCTCCGTTACCCCCCTGTCCATAGACTCTCCACACACTGGAATGCAAAGTATGTGCCCCTTATTAAGGGGTTTAAAACGAAAATAATTGTTAAAAAAAATTACATTAAAAGCCTATTATGAAAACGTCACTCAAATACCGGCCGTCAGTATCACAGTAGAGGACGCGGAGATGTTCGGCCGAATGGTGGCCAGAGGTATGGGATGTCAACACATGGTTTTGTATGCGATTTGTTAACTACTAAACACTAGGTATGAATGTGACGGTTCGGCTCTATATGGAGGCATGCAATGGTGACAGCGCTCTGTCGAGGAATACCGTCAGTGAGATCACTGGCACTGATAATCCGGAACAAGTACTTTGTGTGGTATTTGGTGTACTATTTTTTTGTCAGCCTTTCCTCTGATTCTTAAGGTGGTGTTAGTGTCGGGCCATTTGGATTCATGGGATGTAGGCCAGGGAGCTATGGATGACGGCGGCGGCGCTTTTATCTCATGGCGAGCGTTGTCTGTCATCAGAAAATTGGGTCTTAAGCCCAAAAGGACGATGAGATCCGTTCTGTGGACGGGCGAGGAGTTGGGTCTCATAGGAGTGAAGGCCTACCAACAGGTCGTTCATAACGTTTGTGGAAAGGCTTTAATTTGAATGCAATTTTAGGAACATTTGAACGAATTGAATGACATGAGTATAGCCATGGAGTCAGACATCGGAACGTTCACACCGTTAGGTATAACGTTTTCGGGCACAAACCCCACCTCCCAATGCATTGTCAACGAGATTTTGAAGCTCTTGAGCCCTATAAACGCCACCCGATTGACTATAAGCTCTGAGGGCTCGGATATAACGGTGCTCATGGAAAAGGGTGTTCCCGGCAGTAGTCTTGACAATGAAAACGATATTTATTTTGATTTTCACCACTCAAATGGAGACTCAATGACTGTCGAGAACAGGGATCAGTTGGACTTGTGTACAGCTGTCTGGGCCGCGACCTCCTATGCCTTTGCATCGCTCAATGATATGCTTCCGCGATAAGGAATGGGATGTAAAATGCAATTAATTATTTATAAAAAAAATTCTTTTCGAGTATTTTAACTAAAATTCAATAAATTTATTTCTTTTAAATTCTGTACAAAAATTGATATTACATTTGATTCACGAAAATATTCCGCAAATATATTCCGAAAAATGAAAATGAAATTCATTTTATAAATAATTTTTCGCAACTTTAACCCTAACCCTAACCCACAAACTATGAGCGCTCCAACACATAATCGAGTCAACACGTCAACTATAACCTTGATATTCGTGTGAAATTCACAGTTGCAAATGAATTACCTTTTATGTTATCTATCATTCAAAAGTAATATCATTGTTAATCAACTATAATATTGACGTCAAAAACTAAACCCCGGGAAAACATCCTTGTTCACTATCGGCCCCCTTCACAGATAGTTAGCCTAATAATAAACATTTTTTTTGTAGAATTATATCATATTTGAATCTAAACTGCATATCAAATACAGAGTGAATTTGTAAAAATAAAACGAATATTGAATTCATTTTTTCACTGTTTATTTGTTGGCAAACAAAGTATACCAAAAAAATGTTTCATTCATTGAAATCAGTGCTAATGTTATTCTTGACTTCATTTGTCATATCGTAAGTCAATGTTGTGAAACACGATTGAAATGTCATAGATATGTCTATATATAAAAATGATGTTTCATTATTGTGATCAACAGCTCATATGGCACTCATCTGAGAAACATTACCAATTCCATGTACGTGGGCTCATACCTATCACCCGTTTACCTACACGATGACCCTGTTTACGCCAAGATGGCCGCCGAAGAATTCAACTCGATCACACTGTCGACAATGTGGAAGGCAATGCAGCCACACCATGACCATGGTCATATTGATTATACGCTCACGGACCAGGTTGTAGACTATGCCGAGAGGAATGGGATGACAGTGCGCGGTAATGCACTGGTATATGCCGTTCCGAAATGGGTGGACTCATACATACATACTCAAGATATCGAAAAATTAAGGTATGTGTGACCTGTAGTTCAGGCGCCGGGACGTTATTATCACATTTTTTAGGTCAGTTATGCGCCATTGGGTCCGGGATGTCGTCTCTCACTACAAGGGCAGAGTGTTCGCGTGGGACGTACTCAACGAACTGTTCGAAGAGAATGAGTCGGGTGCTTTTAAAGAGACCCTGTTTTACAAGGCATTAGGCAAGCCATATATCGTCGAGGCCTTGCGTACGGCACACGAGGCCGACCCCAACGCACGTCTCTATATCAACGACGTGTTCGTTGAGGGCATTAACAACAAGAGCAACGCCTTGTATGCGTTGGTCAAGGAGTTGCTGTCAGAGGGTGTGCCCATCCATGGGGTAGGTATGCAAACGCACGTGATTGTAGACACAGTGCCTAAGGATGTGGCGAAGAATATGCAACGGTTTGCAGACCTGGGCCTCGATGTGGCCATCACTGAGATGGACATCAGGATTGAGTTACCCATAGATGACTCGATGGTCAGACAACAGGCCCGGGATTATGCCGAGTACTATAGCGCCTGTAAGGCTGTGGACCGCTGTGTAGGGGTGACTGTATGGGGCTTTACGGACAAGTACTCATGGATTGCCGAACACTTTCCCGGCTATGACTCGGGATGTTTGTGGGACAGGGAGTTCAGAGCGAAGTCAGCGGTCGATGCGGTTGAAAATGTTTTGAAATCTTAGACGAAATTAAATATAAAATAATTTTTAAAAATAATTATTATTTTCTAAAATAAATAATTTTTTATTCAATTTAAAAATTACTGAATTTTTATAATAAAAAGTGAAATAAATTATTCATTATTTTTATAAAACATTTTTACATAAATAAACTTTTTTGAAGTGTTTTGTTATCAATGATCTCATACTTAATTCTTATCTCATTTGATAACAAATGTTCATTCATTTCAAACTATAGTTGTGTTCAAAGTATTTATTTTGAACTCAAAAAGTGTTCATTTGTTGTGAAAACCTTTTTATGTTTTATTTTGATTGAAAGAAAAAATAATTTTTTTATTCAAAATTGTTTTTATTTTATTCATTGATTGCTTCGACAAAAAAAGAGAAGAATATTTTCGATGAAAACGTCTGTGAATCGGTTCCAGAGTCTGACCACAAACTGATTATAGAATAATTAATTAAAAACATTAAAAAATTTATTTCTTAATTAAATCTCCAGAATATTCTATACAGAATTTATAGAATATTCTTTACAAATAATATCAATTGAATGGAATATCATTAATAAATCTGGTGATCATATTCCGTCCAACCCTGGGCTGATCATAAGGCACAAAATGTCCGCTATTTCTCACTACAACCACTGAGAAGTTGTCGACATTTCGTACATAACCGGCCACTTCGGGGTCACTTTCAGACACCTTCCATATAATTCTTTCACCGTTTTTATATTCAGTGGCTTTTTTCCAGCGCATACTTGTGACCCAGGCCTCGGTGGAAGGGGTGGGTATTATTATATCCAGGTTCCCGCTATATATGAGAACCTTATAGTCTTTGTTGAGAAGACTGGCCACCAATGGCTTCACTGATTGCATGATATCATTGATTAAATACTTAGTGACCAAAACATTGTCGTCAATGAATGTATTATTGCCCACATGTATGGCCAGTCGTGTTTGCGCTAACCCTAAATATTCGACGTAATAACCAAGGGCGTTGGGCTTGGAGTCCAAGAGATGATTATAGAGATAGTGAAAACCGGTTACGTTTACAAAATATGAGGGACTGATGAAAAAGCCGTAAAACAATGAGTCCATAACGTCTATGGCGTCTATATATCGACGAAGTCTTATATAATTAATAGCTTTTGTCTCTTCACTGTTGAAGTAATCTCTCTGTCTTTCGTCAATGAGTCCGATTTGATAGAGATATCTGCCATAAGCTAACTGTGATATCGGGTCAATCGCGCCGTTACCAATGGCTATGCCTTTCAGTGAGATGTTGGACGCCTTTCCTTCCGATACTATTTTTTGTGCAACGGACGGAATGTATTTCCCGGCATAGGATTCACCGGTTAAATAGAAGTCATTCTTTCGGTAGTCATTGAATATTGTAAAGAACTGCTGCAGAGCTGTGTATAGATCCCGGGCCACATCGGTCTCATCTCTGGCATAGCCTATAAGTAAAATGATTTATGAAGGCTTGAATACAGTTTACCAATACCTGAGTCACTGTCAGTAAAGCTAAACCCGACTCCAACGGGACTATCGATGTATACCATTGAGAACTCTTGAGCCCAAGTGTATTGCCGAAGACGTGCCGTCAGGTCTTTGCTTATAACTAGTGGACCGTTCTCTATAAACAGGCCAAACATTGATGATTGTCCCGGTCCTCCATTCAGCCACAGCAAAACGGGTGCACTTTTATTGCCATTCTTTGAAAGTTTGTTAAAATTTATTGAAATTCAAACACAAAAAACAATTCATTAATTACTGACAAAAGCGGGAAAAAACCAAAAGAAAATATTGCTGTTATAGTTGGGGTTAACCGTCAGATACCCCGAATAACTGGTGATTTCCGGCGCATTCGGCAGTCCTTTCACACGACTGGCTTTCACAGCACCAGCAATATCACCCTTTTCTATGTAAGGGGTAAGAAATAATGGTTGTCCGACGCCTTTAATGATATCATTTGTTGAATTATTTGACGAAAGACTGTTTTCTCTCAAAACTGATTGCGAATAATGTATTGAAAACAATATATTTATTCCTATCAAACGAATATTCATTTTATTAAATCTATGTCTAAATGAAATGTTTTTAACCTCTATTTAGGTTTATATCTATTTTTCAATTATAAATAAATTCATAGAAAATAAAAATGAGAGAAATATATATGTTTTAAAAGATGTTCAAAATGTGAAAATTTTAAAATAAAAAGTGAAATAAATTATTATATATTTTTTACAAAACATTTACATAAATAAAACTCTTTGAAGTTTATTGTTATCAATGATATTATTATTATTAGATTCGTGTAATTAATACCTAATTCCTAATCTCATTTTAAATGATAACATTTGTTCATTCATTTCAAGCTATAGTTGTGCTCAAACTTTGTATTTATTTTGAAGTAAAAAAAAGTGTTCATTTGTGGTGAAAAACCTTTCATTGAAAAAAAATTGTTTTTATATTTTATTCATTGATTTCTTTGACAAAAAAAAGTGAATAATATTTTCGATGAAAACGTCTGTAAATCTATAAATAAAAACATAACATTTATTTCCTAATTAAATCTCGACAGAATTTATAGAATATTCTTTGCAAAAAAAATTTTAATTGAATGGAATATCTTTAATAAATCTGGTGATCATATCTCGCGCAACCCTGGGCTGATCGTATGCCATAAAATGTCCGGCATTTCTCACCACAACCAGTGAGAAGTTGTCGACACTTCGTACATAACCGGCCACTTCGGAGTCATTTTCAGACACTTTCCATATAATTCTTTCACCGTTTTTATACTCATTGGCTTTTTTCCAGCGCATACTTGTGACCCAGGCCTCAGTGCTAGGGGTGGTTATTATTATATCCAGGTTCCCGCTATATATAAGAACCTTATAGTCTTTGTTGAGAAGACTGGCCACCAATGGCTTCACTGATTGCGTGATATCATTGAGTAAATACTTTGCGACCAAAACATTGTAATCAATGAATGCCTTATTGCCCACATGTATGGCCAGTCGTGTTTGCGCTAACCCTAAATATTCGATGTAATAATCAAAGTCTTTGGGCTTTGAGTTCAAAAGATAATTAAAGAAATCGTGAAAACCGGTTGAGTTTATGAAATATGTGGACGTATTGAGGATTGCGTACAACAATGAGTCGATAACGTATAAGGCGTCTAAATATCGATGAAGTCTTATATAATTAATAGCTTTTGTCTCTTCGCTGACGAAGTAATCTCTCTGTCTTTCGTCAATGAGTCCGATTTGATAGAGATATCTGCCATAACCTAACTGTGATATCGGGTCGATCGCTGAGTTCCCGACGGCTATGCCTTTCAGTGAGATATTGGACGCCTTTCCTTCCGATGCTATTTTGTGTGCAATAACCGGTATGTATTTCCCGGCATAGGATTCGCCGGTTATATAAAAGTCATTCTTTTGGTAGTCATTGAATATTGTGAAGAACTGCTGCAGAGCTGAGTATAGATCCCGGGCCACATCGCTCTGATTTCTGGCATAGCCTATAAGTAAAATCATGTTTCAAGTTATGAAGTCTTTGAATCAGTTTACCAATACCTGCGTCACTGTCAGTAAAGCTAAATCCCGTTCCGACGATATTATCCATGAATATAATTGAGAACTCTTTAGTCCACGTGTATTGCCGAAGACGTGCCGTCAGGTCTTTGCTTATAACTAGTGGTCCGTTCTCTGTAAACACGCTAAACATTGATGATAGTCCCGGTCCTCCATTCAGCCACAGCAAAACGGGTGCACTTTTATTGCCATTCTTTGAAAGTTTGTTAAAATATATTGAAATTCAAACACAAAAAACAATTCATTAATTACTGACAAAAGCGGGAAAAAACCAAAAGAAAATATTGCTGTTATAGTTGGGGTTAACCGTCAGATAACCCGAATAACTGGTGATGTCTGGGGTATATGGAAGTCCTTTCACACGACTCGCTTTCACAGCACCAGCAATATCACCCCTTTCTATGTAAGGGGTGAGAAATAATGGTTGTCCGACGCCTTTAATGATATCATTTGTGGAAACATTTGACGAAAGACTGTTTTCTACCAAAATGATTGCGAATAATGTATTGAAAATAATATATTTATTCCTATCAAACGAATATTCATTATATCTAAGGTTATATGAAATGTTTTTAACCCCTGTTTGGGTTAAAATATATTTTTTAATTATGAATATATTCATAAAATATTAAAATGAGAAAAATATATGTTTTAAAAGATGTTCAAAAAGTGATTTCATTTTTCATACTTTTTATTGGAAAAAGACATTAATTTCTATTAAATTTAGTATACTGAAAAACACCCTTATATTCTCATAACACCCTTTACATTAAATGATCAAAAATTAAAGAAATTAATTATTGACTTAAAAAATAACGAATTTTTAATTATTTTGTTTATTCTGATTTAAAACAGTTTTAATGATTTTATGTCTTTTTTATATGAAAAATGTGTTTAAAATATCACACAAATATTGAATGGAAAATAACATTATTTTGTTAAATAAATTTTATTATAATTTATATAATATTCATATTTGAAGAATATTTTAAATACAAACAAAACATTAAATGAAAATATCGTATAATATTGACTGAAAAGCGACGAAAAAAAGGAATAGCTTTTTAAGGGGCAAATGGTTTGTATAAAAACACCTATTTATTTGCTTTCATTCGAGGGCTTATTATTACTTATATTTATAAAATTGGGTCAAAATTCACAACAAATAATATTGTGTTTAATACAAAGAAATTAATTCTTATGATTAAATAAACTATACTTTTGTTGATAACAAGAAAAAAATGAATTTTTTTATTATTTTCAAAAATGATTTTATAATATATTCTCTCATTTTGTTAACCAAATCAGTCTATTATATGATTGTATTCATTGATTAGATTAAAGGTTTTTGAAAAAAATATCTCATTTTTAATCAAATTAACATTTATTTGAATTTTTAAAAAACTCTTTTTAATTATGATTTAAACTATTTTTTAAAATCAATTTTAACACAAAATATGACTTTTATGGACATTAAGAGCGATTCCAATCATTATGGCATCCGATAGTGATTTTCAAAAAACATTTTTTTTTCAATGAAACCTTCAATTCAATGAAGAGATATTTTTCTAATTAATGCCAAATAAGGGTTTATTTTCTTATAATTCACATATAAATAGCAAATGAATTCATTTGAAAAGTGTTTTTCATAAACAAATGCATGTGTTTTTGGTTCAAACAATTCCGCAGTCCATCAAAAATCAGGTAAAAAAATATATTTTATTTATTCATAATTTGGGTCACATTTGCACCTCATTATCATTATGCACCTGAATATCCTCTCCCCTGTAGTCTCATGTTTAACGACATTCCCATAAAATCAAAACTTGATTTAAATTTCATTCAATGAGTAATTCATTTAATAATTGATTTTCATTATTGAATAGAAATAACAATATTTTTGTTGTTGTAAATGACTTTCATTTTTCTATAACACTATTATTGCAAAGAAAAAATGGTTTGATTTGAATCGCAAATGATTATAAGGTGTCATCATTTCAAGGGTGAAAATGTTTTTTTATTTTAATTAAAATGACTTATTTTTCTGTTGAATATTTTTCACATATTTTTATATAAAATGCTTTTTGTTTTAATACAAATAGAGATCAAAAAACATTTTTAAAACGTTTTTTAATTTCTTAATTGAATTTCAAGAATATTCTCAACAGAATTAGTCTTAAAATTAATCTGCAGAATATTTTCTAAAGAATTTATATATTCATTGCAATTAATATCAATTGAATGGAATATCATTAATAAATCTGGTGATCATATCCCGTCCAACCCTGGACTGATCGTATGGCACATAATGTCCGCTATTCCTCACCACAACCAATGAGAAGTTGTCGACACTCCGTACATAACCGGCCACTTCGGGGTCACTTTCAGACACTTTCCATATAATTCTTTCGCCGTTTTTATATTCATTGGCTCTTTTCCAGCAAAGACTTGCGATGAAGGCCTCAGTGCCGGCTGTGGTCACTCTTATGTCCAGTTGTCCACTATATAGAAGCACTTTATAGTCGTTGTCGAGAAGACTGGCCACCAATGGCTTCACGGATTGCATGATATCATTGAGTAAATAATTTCTGACGACATGATTTGTAGAAAGGAATGTCCTATTGCCCACATGTAAGGCCAGTTGTGTTTGGCCTAACCCTAAATAATCGATGTAATAATCAAGTTCTGGTGGCTTGGAATTCATAAGAATATTGTAGGTATAGTCAAAACCGGTGACGTTTATGAAATAAGTGGAGGTATTGATGAAAACGCCGTAAAACAATGAGTCGATAACGCTATAGGCGTCGAGATATCGATGAAGTCTTATATAATTAATAGCTTTTGTCTCTTCACTGTTGAAGTAATCTCTCTGTCTTTCGTCAATGAGTCCGATTTGATAGAGATATCTGCCATAACCTAACTGTGATATCGGGTCAATCACTCCGTTACCGATGGCTATGCCTTTCAGTGAGATATTGGACGCCTTTCCTTCTGATGCTATTTTGTGAGCAATGGCCGGAATGTATTTCCCGGCATAGGATTCGCCGGTTATATAGAAGTCATTATTTTGGTAGTCATTGAATATTGTGAAGAACTGCTGCAAAGCTGAATATAGATCCCGGGCCACATCGGTCTCATCTCTGGCATAGCCTATAAGTAAAATCATTTATGAAGACTTGAATACAGTTTACCAATACCTGCGTCACTGTCAGTAAAACTAAAACCCGTTCCGACGGGACTATCGATGAACACCACTGAGAACTCTTGAGCCCACGTATAGTCTCGAAGACTTGCCGTCAGGTTTTTATTTATAACAAACGGTCCGTTCTCTGCGAACAGGCCGAACATTGATGACGTTCCCGGTCCTCCATTCAGCCACAGCAAAACGGGTGCACTTTTATTGCTATTCTTTGAAAGTTTGCTAAAATATATTGAAATTCAAACACAAAAAACAATTCATTAATTACTGACAAAAGCGGGAAAAAACCAAAAGAAAATATTGCTGTTATAGTTGGGGTTAACCGTCAGATAACCCGAATAACTGGTGATTTCCGGCGCATTCGGCAGTCCTTTAACAAGACTGGAATTTACAGCGCCAGTAATATCACCCCTTTCTATGTAAGGGGTAAGAAATAATGGTTCTCCGACGCCTTCAATGATATCATTTGTCGAAAAATTTGACGAAAGACTGTTTTCTCCCAAAACTGATTGCGAATAATGTATTGAAAACAATATATTTATTGCTGTCAAACGAATATTCATTATATCTATGGATAAATACACAGTTTTTAACCCCTGTTTCGATTTAATCTATATTTAAATTAGGAATATATTTATAGAATATTAATGAATAATTATTATTTTCACACCTGATTTGATTGCACCTTAAAATCAAATAGTTTTTTCTATTGTTATAATAGTCTTCACGAAAATCATTTGCAAAATAAGTCATCTAAAAAAATCATTATCATTGCACCTGAATAATCACAACCCCTGTGGCCTCATATTTAATAACATTCTTATAAATCAAAACTTCATTAATAATTGCTTTTTATTATTGAATATAATTAACAATTTTTTTTGTAAATGACTTTCATTTTCGATAACGCTATCATTGCAATGGAAAAAGGGTTTGATTTGAATCGCAAAGGATTGTAAGGTGTCATCATTACAGGGGTGAAAATGTTCACTAAATTTAGTTTTTATTTTTAAATGAATTAAAAATTTATTGATTTTTTTAATACAATTTATTCGAGCGTTTAGTTTGTGGTTCAAAAAAATTGTAACACATTTTCAATGTATTGATAGACAGATAATTGTATTTATAAAGAGATTCAATACTCCTATGCCTTAAGCACTTGGAGTTTGAGGTCATCATTAATACTGTTTAAACGAAAACAGAATTAATTAGAAATGTTTTTCACAATAAAAAAAATATAATTAAAATATTTTCATAAGTTTTATTCTAATGGAAAACTATAGGAAAAAAAATAAATCAAACACTGATTCATATAATTATAATTTAATTGTTTATTAAAATAAAAAATTCATTCAATCGTTTAAAATGAAAAGTGTTTTTGTTTTTCAGTGCAATATATTTAATAATTAAACGTATTTTCAAATTAAATTTTTCCCCAAAAGACAAACACAAACATTATATACACAGTTATGAGTGAAGCAAAGAAATGAGGACTGATTTTTACGCTATGTTTTCCCCTTAAAAGCGATGGAAAAACTAGTTTTTTTAAATTGCAAATACATTTTTAGATAAAAATCTCGAGAATTCAGTGTTCTGTCAGACCTTCAACTGTAAGGCTAGTGAAGAGAAATCCTGTCTTTAATGTAAAGTAAACTTAAAACAACTTTTTTGTTCAAAAAATTTTTGTTTGTTTTTTTTGAAAACCATTTTTCAATGTTTTCTGTGATTAGAAAAATTTAATTCAAAATATTATTTTCTTGTCTTACAATGTCTTCAGCGCTCAGCAGATCTCAGATATCAGATTCTGGTGTCAAGCCATCGATGGATAATGTGATGAAAACTACATGTGTTTTATGCAAACATTTCACTCACAATTCAATCGCTTTCAACAAAAAGCTGTGATTTATAAAAAAAATGTTAATTTTTTGCCAAAACTTTTACCATTAAAGCAATGGAAGTTACAATAAAGTTATCTACCGTTCCCTTCGTATTGCTGTGTGTAGTGCTTGTGATCACATTCTTTGTCTTATTATGGTTTACACTGAAAATATTGCAACTCATTTGGACCTATGGTTTGGCCTATTATTTCAATGCTGGAGTCAAATGGAAAGGCGGACCAAATACGTGGGCTGTGATCACGGGCGCCACCGACGGCATAGGGCTGGCCTATGCGAAGGCCATGGCGGAGAAGGGCTATAGTCTAGTGCTTATGAGCCGAAGCGCCGATAAACTAAATAATGTTAAAAACGAAATTCACAAACAATTCACAAACTGTTCCCAAATCAAGACCATTGCCGTCGACTTCGCCGACGACGACATATACGGTGCCATCGAAGACGAGTTGAGCCAATTGCCGGAAATACATGTCCTCATCAACAATGTGGGCATGACTTACAGGTATCCGGAATTCTTTACGCAAATCGATGGCCAAAATCAGTTCATAACAAACATCTTGAATGTCAACTGCAATGCAATGACGCGACTCATGGCGATTGTGTTGCCCCAGATGGCCACCAACGGGAGCGGTGTCATCGTCAACGTGTGCTCCTATTCCGCGTGCTTTCCCACACCCCTGTTGGCCCTGTACTCGGCCTCCAAGATCTACGGCGACTATCTGTCCCGGGCTCTCAGCGCCGAATACGCCCACAAGGGGGTCGTCATACAGAGTGTTCTGCCATACTATGTGTCCACGAATATGATCCGCAATCCGAAGAAGTCATTTATGATACCGTCGAGCGACCGCTTTGTGGCCAGTGCTCTGAAGACGGTGGGCGTCGAGAGTCGAACCCACGGCTATTTACCGCACACGATATTAGCCTTTTTTGTCAACTATTTGTTCAAATTCTTGATTGGGAACGACATCAACACTAAGCTCGCCTTCCGTAAGATGTTTCGCTTCCGGCAAACATATTGTGCCAAACGGGAGAAGTATAGCAACGAGTCGTTGGACAGTGTTATCGACATAAGGCTGTGAGACTCTGGCGAAGAACAGGCGATTTATTCCACTGTGGAATTCAAGTGGTGTTTCCGTTCATTTCAATCCATTTATTTATAAATACATAAAAAAGTATTTTTTTTATTGAATTTTATAATATATTTATTTCTTTTAATTAAAAGAAAAATGTTTTTTATAATAAATGATTTGAATTTTGATTAACAATAATATAGTGAATAAAAAAACAATGAAATGTTTTCTCATATTATTTTTATGTCATTTTTAATGATAAAAATAATTAAATTTAATTACAAATCGATCAGAAAAATAGTGATTCATTTGAATGAATTGAATCAAAAGTTATATATAATTATTGAAATTAATTATAATTTTATTGAATATAATTATTGACTTTCATTAACTCAACCGTTATTTCATTGCTTTAATAATTAGAATAATTTATGCAATTTTTTCGATACAAACCCTGATATATATGGTATACAATGTTATAAAAAGACCCCCTTTTATCGCATTAAACGAGATTCACTACAAAGTCAACGATTAAAATAAAATATCCATTGATTTTAAGGTGAGAAATGAAATTAAAATTCTAAATATTTACCCCCTTTTTCAAAAACTGTATGAAACCATTGCATAGGAATTATATCTGATTTATGTGATCCTTGAGCCCAATGTCGACGACCAACGACTGGCCTTATTTTGAAGAGAGAGATATTACTAATAAAAATGAAATATTATTTCATTTTTAAACAAAAAATCATTTTTTGATTCACAAAACCATTGAAACAATTGTTGTTGTAATGAATGAATGAATAAATATCTCATAAATAATAATTGCTTTGCATTTTTATTTTTAAATATTGTGTCGTTAACTGTAGTAATAATGTTCAAGGATAATTACTGATATACTGTACTCATGATATATATGGGTATGAAATGCAGATTTTTCATCGCAATATATCAGCCCCTTGTGGTTCACATGAGGACAGTCACTATCGAAGAGATTGTGATTAACTATTACTGAATACTTATCTAAAGTTTTTCATTGTTTTTAATTGAAAACTTTTTTTCATTATTTCATTAATAGTAAAAATGATTGATTTAAACCTAGGGCGCTCAAGAGCCTGTGTTGGGAGCCTATAATAAAACATAATTCATAATCATTTTTAACCTTATGAGTAATTTTCAAATCCATTCACAACAAACATAACATGTTTATAAAAAGGGAGGAATTCAAAAAAAATATACAAATAATGTTTTTTAATTCAATACAAAAAAATTGTGAAAAGGGGCACAAAAGAGTACTGTCTTTTGTGCGATCAACAACCCCCTGAAAAAGGGGATACAATAAATGATAATGTTTTTTCTAACTCCCTTTTCATTCTTGAGCGCCCTAGATTTAAACGATATTTAAAATGTAGAAAAAATTCTTTGAAAGACTGTATGAGAGAAACCCTTTCCTCCTATCTATAGATGAAATATAAATAATTTTATTCAAAATAATTCATGAAATTTAAAAAAAATACTTTTCAGACATGACTTAATTATTAGATAATTAGATGTTTTTTCAAAAATAAATTTAAATTTAATTTGAGATTTAATTAAGAATTAATTATTTTTTTCATAAAAAATCAATGATTTTTATGTGAATGAAATGACATTAAAGTTCATAGTGAAATGACCAAGGTTACTCAAGTACTAAATATCATTGAGAAAAATTATAATGTGTTTGAAATGCTTTTAAAGTCAATAATTCGTCACATTTTATGCACTTTTATGCGATCGACTGCGAAAGACATGGACGAGAGTCGCGAAGAAGGCTCTGGTGTTTGAGAAGACATTTCACTATTGAGTCAAATATTGTATTAATTTTTTGTTTTTTTTTGTTTTGTTAAAACTCAATAAAAAATGAATAAATTTTTTATTAATAAAAAAATAATTACTTTGTTTTCAACTAAAACTACAAACGATTTGCGTTTCAAGACTTCATTAAAAGTTATAATTCTTTGTTTGTCTTAAATAAAACTTTATTCCCATTAATGTCACAAACGATCGATTCCAACGAAAAATAGATACCAGTGCTTAGTATAGACTCTCATTGTTAACCATTTTCATGAATTTGTTTGCATTTCAAATATATTAAAGAATTTTTGAATTATTTTTAAAAGTAATATTTTATTCAAAAACTTGTCTTCACTTAAACTATAGATAACATGGATTGTCTTATCTCATGGAGAGAGTCATTAATGAAGAATATTGAGACCCTGGTCAATGGCGATTATATAATTATTAACCCATATAACCCCAAAGTGGTGTTCCTGGCCCTAGTCATAGGTGTTCTCAAGCACTCTCTCCTCTTATATGTGTTTGATTCAAGTCAACGACAGTTCATATTCCAAGCACTGGGAGATTTCGGCATATTCTACGGCCTGAGCAAGGTGATGAACACCATTGCCCTGGTGGGAATGTCACTGGCACTGGCGATTCATATAATGTTTTGGCGCATTCATGACGACATTGAGCGCAAACACCGACTAGTGGTGCGCTTATTAATCATATACAGGACGCCCCGGGAGGTGGACGTCATGGACATGGGTCATGTGAAGACGTGGGCGTACAAGGCATGGCTGGTATGCGTGTTGGCCATATTGGTCAGTTGGCAACCGCTGAAGAACATTGCACTCATTTTTATGTTCGAATGCTATTACAAGGAATGGTATCCATTCGTTGGTCTCTACAACACATTCTTCTTTGACTTCATCTTTAAAGCCATTCATGTATTGCTTTTGAAAGCCATTAGTTTTCACGTGATGTCCACTTTCAGGCGTATGACCGGCAAAGACATCGACGAAGTGATCGTTTTGTGTTCAGGGTTTGACAGAACCCAGAACAGAATAAAGAAGAATATTCTTCGGGAGTAAAAAATAGACTTTTTACTATTGAGTCAAATATTGCAATAATTTTTTTTTGTATTAAAAGTCAAAAAATAGTTTGTTTTTTGACTAATACTACAAACGATTGGCTTTTTTAGGACTTTATTAATATTTATAAATTTTTGTTTGTTTTCATAAAAACATGTTTAGTATTGATGTCACAAACCATCGATTCTACGAGTGTTTACTATTCTCTCATCGCTTGTATTCTTATTATTATTCGAGAATTTCATGAATTTGTTTGCATTTTGAATATATGAAAGAATTTTTGACTTATTTTTGAAGTAATATTTTATTCAAAAATATTATTCATTTGTTTTTTTCTGAAATAAATTGTTTGAAAAGTTTATTAACAAAAGAAAAACTTGTTTTCAGTTTAACTATTGATAACAATGGCAGACATTATCTCATGACACTGAGAGGACACCGACTCTTCAGGAGTGAAAATGAGCACATCTTATGATTCATACAAAAATAGCAATAATATTTGTTTTGAATTAAAAGTCAATAAAAATTAATATATTTTTTCTTTGATGTGAAAAACGGAATATTTTTTTGCTAATAATATATTTTTATTTTTTTCACATAAAACTCATAAAACGTTTCGCTTTTTATGAGATAATTATATTTTTTTGTATTTGTTTTTCAAATAAAAATTATTTTTCTCACAATTTATGTCAAAAACTATCGATTTCTATGGAAAACATCATTACATTCAGACGTAAACTATTTTTTTGAATTCATTTTCAACTCAAGAATTGTATAATTATTTTGAATATATTTTTCAATTAATATTTGATTTAATGATAATATCTTTAATTAGTTTCTCATTATCTTTGGTATTGAAAGACATTGTTCTCATTCACGTCAAGAAGTGACCATCGATTCTGTCAACACATTGACAGCAGTGATGAATAATAGCCTAAGTTATTGGTTCCCAAACTCTCTACACGTATTCGTGACCCTTTCCTTCGGCGCTGTCAGACATCTGGCGCTGCTATGCATGGATGACGTGAAACACCGACACCTATTCGTAATGCTCGGCGACTTCAGTATATTCTACGGAATGAGTCGCCCATTGAATGGCCTGTGCTTTACAGTACTCACAATCGCATTGAGCGCACACATAATCCTCTGGCGCCTTCACCACAAAAAGTTCAAGAGCACAGACCTACGTGTGATCCACATGTTGAATGGCGACCTAACGGGCGCCGAAGTTGGCTTCACCGACGCCCGCGCAGTGATCCGGGTGCTCAACAGAGCCCGACCACTGATGGGCATTGTGAGGATCAACGCCAGTAAGACCTTTCAGACGATCGCAATGACTTTGGTAGTCATGTCCTATGCATTGAACTGCGATTCTGTGAATGAATTGCTATTGGGTTTAACTATTGGCTTATGGTTTCCATTGGCAGTCAATAGCAGTATAAATACATTGCTTTACAATGCGATTCTCTATCACATTATAAGCTTTTATTTGCGATTCAAGTCTTCAACCGCTAGTGATAGGTCGGTGGACTGCGCGAGGAATGCCTGTTGGGCACTGGCGTTAAATACACTCCTTATAGTATATATGGCCAGAGTTATAGCACTTCAATATTTTCAATGCGAATGATATATACATTTAAATGGCATTCAATTATCATTGAAAGCAATGAAAAATTTCTTGTTCTTTGCATAAACTCAATGATGAAAATGAGTCGAAAAAGTGATCGACAAATACTTGTGATTAAATATTACTGAAATTTTCAATAATTTTTTTTTCACTTTGGATCATATGATCGCACTTTGAGCTCAACTCTGTCTTCGGCTCTCATTTCTAAACATCGATAACACGGAAGACAGACTGAGGTGTAGTTGATAGCAAAGAGGAGTTCCTCAAGAATGAGACTTTAAATGAATTTTGCATTTGTATAACAACTCAATAAATGTGAAAATAATTTTCTTTAATTAAATAAAGCATTTCTTAAATAAATTTTTAATTTCTTTAAGTCTATAAAAACGATTCGCGTTTTAAGACTTCATTAATAATTTTAAATATTTTTTAAACAAAAATAAATCATTTCTTCTTTTAATGTCATAAAAAACGATCGATTGCTATGAAAATTGTCATTCAGTCAGATATCAGTCTTCAGCAGACATTCATTGTTTGCATTCAGTTGTTATTAATCAAGAATTTCAAGAATTATTTGCATTTTAAAAATATGATTGAATTTTGAGTTTTTTTTAGTAATATTTGTTTAGTTTTTTTCGTTCATAAAGTGTTCAAAACATTATCCTTAAGTCTATTGTCTTTTTATGACCACTGAATGGCGAGAACAGGTCATCGAAATCAGTCAGCAATGATGCCATCAGTCATAAAACCTGTGATAGTTGACGATCGCAGTCCGCTTGAGGTGTTCCTCATCCTTCTCATCGTCATTGCCAAGCATTTCCTACTGCTAGGCGTCGTGAGCCAGTATATCAAATTCGAAGGACTGGCCGATTACACCTTGCTCATGAAAATGAGCAAGGTGACGCACGCGGCGATCGTCATCACACTGTCCATCGCAATGAGCATACATTTACACCAATGGCAATATCGGGCCAAAAGCTTCCAGCCCTCAGACAAGCGCGTGCTCAAGGTGTTGGCCGGTAAGATAGCGCCGGCGACCATTGGCATCACCGACGCCGGTGTTGTGTTCAAGTTGTTTCAGAGAGCCCGGAGGCTGTACACGTTGGCCGGTGCCACCAATAGCCGTGAGGCAACGGCGCTGGCACTGACAGTCATAGTCACATCGTATTTAATGAGCAGCAAATCAATGCTTGAGTTTGTAATCGGTTCAGCGTTTGGTGTCTTCACTAATTTGTATCCCTTTGACTGTATCACTGTATTGGTTAACAATGGGATCCGTTATCACATTATTTGGTATTATTTGCAATTGAAAGCGAAATCAACACAAAGTTGACTCAGACTACTCAACATCAAACTAACCCGGAGTATAAAAATGGATATTTTATTTGTTTTTGATTAAAACATTTGTTTAAAAAATATTTTACAAAAAAAAACAATTTTTACCATAAAATGAAAACTGATTTGAGTTTCGGAGAATATAAAAAACATTTACAAATAATCACAACTTTTATAAATATTTGCGATTAAAGTGTTAATGAAATTTTAAATAATTGTTTCACTTTCGATGATATGATCTCTCTTTGCGCTCAACTCTGTCTTCGGCTCTCATTTCTCAACATTGATAACACGAAAGACAGACTTGGGTTTAGTTGATAGCAAAGAGGAGTTCCTCAAAGAATGAGACTTTAAATGAATTTGCATTTGTATAACAACTCAATAAATGTGAAAATAATTTTCTTTAATTAAATAAAGCATTTCTTAAATAAATTTTTAATTTCTTTAAGTCTATAAAAACGATTCGCGTTTTAAGACTTCATTAATAACTTTAAATATTTTTTTTAAAACAAAAAAAATAAATCATTTTTTCTTTTGATGTCATAGAAAACGATCGATTGCTATGAAAACTGTCATTCATTCAGACATCAGTTCTTCAGCAGACATTCATTGTTTGCATTCAGTTGTTATTTATCAAGAAATTCAGGAATTTATTTGCATTTTGAATATATGATTGAATTTTGATTTTTTAAGTAATATTTGTTTAGTTTTTTCGCTCATAAAGTGTTCAAAACATTATCCTTAAGTCTATAGTCTTCTTATGACCACTGAATGGCGAGAACAGGTCATCAAAATCAGTCAGTAGTGATGTTAGGATTCCCAAAGATTGTGTTAGATGACTATCGCAGTCCACTTGAGGTGTTCCTGGTCATTCTCATCTCAATTGTCAAGCATTTACTACGGCTATGTATGGACGACGTGAGCCAGCGCCTCATATTCATAGCACTGGGCGATTACACCATCTTTCTGGAAGTGAGCAAGGTGATGAATGTGGTGATCGTCATCACACTGTCTATCGCAATGATCATAAGTTTACACCAATGGCAATATCGCGCCAAAAACATCCAGCCCTCAGACAACCGCGTGCTTGAGATGATGGCCGGTGAGATAGCGCCGGCGACCATTGGCATCACCGACGTCGGTGTTGTGCTCATGTTGTCAATGAGAGGCCGGAGGCTCTTCATGTTGACCAGGGTCATCAATAGCAGATGTGTGTCGGCGCTGGCATTGGCTGTAATAATCGCATCGTATGTATTGAACTGCAATTCAATGCTTGAGTTTATGATTGGACTGACGTTTGGAGTGATGTCTGCTTTGGATACCATTAAATGCATCACTCAATTGGCTAACAATGGGATCAGTTATCACATTATTTGGTATTATTTGCAATTGAAAGTGAAATCAACACATAGTTGACTGTCTTTAACATCAAACTAACCTGGAGTTTAAAAATGGATATTTGATTAAAACATTTTTTAAAAAACAATTTTAACCATAAAATGAAAACTGATTTGAGTTTCAGAAAAAATATAAAAAAAATTTACAAATAATCACAACTTATATCAGCTCTGTCTTCGGCTCTCATTTCTCAACATTGATAACACGGAAGACAGACTCGGATGTAGTTGATAGCAAAGAGGAGTTCCTCAAGAATGAGAATTTAAATGAATTTCCATTTGTATAACAACTCAATAAATGTGAAAATATTTTTATTTAATTACAAAAGTATTTCTTAAATAAATTTTTCGTTTCTTTAAGTCTATAAAAACGATTCGCGTTTCAAGACTTCATTAATAACTTTATTATAAATATTTTAAATATTTTTTTAAACAAAAAATAAATCATTTTTTCTTTTAATGTCATAAAAAACGATCGATTGCTATGAAAACTGTCATTCAGTCAGATATCAGTCTTCAGCAGACATTCATTGTTTGCATTCAGTTGTTATTAATCAAGAATTTCAAGAATTATTTGCATTTTGAAAATATGATTGAATTTTGAGTTTTTTTTTAGTAATATTTGTTTAGTTTTTTTCGTTCATAAAGTGTTCAAAACATTATTCTTAAGTCTATTGTCTTCTTATGGTAGAAGAAGAAGAAGTCATTGAAGAAGAGTCAGTAGTGATGACAAAAGCCTTAAAGCCTCTGGTAGTCAACTTTCGCAGTTCACAAGAGCTGTTCTTGGTCATTCTGATCAACATTGTCAAGCATTTAGCACTGCTCTTTGTGGACGACGTGAGCCATCACTTCAAATTCATAGCACTGGGCGATTTCACTCAGTTCCTAGGAATGGGCAAGGTGATGAACGCGGCGATGATCATCATACTGTCCATCGCAATGATCATACATTTACACCAATGGCAATATCGCACCAAACACTTCCAGGACTCAGACAAGCGCGTGCTCCAGGTGTTGGCCGGGCACTTAGCGCCTGCCACTATTGGCATCACCGATGAGGATGTTTTGGACGCTTTGTTACTGAGAGCTGAGAGGCTCTACATGTTGGCCGGGGTCACCAATGGCAGTGTTATGCCGACAATGACATTGGAAGTGATAATCACATCGTATGTATTGAACAGCAATTCTGTGGTCGAGTTTGTTATAGGACTACCGTTTGGAGTAATCACTGCTTTGTTAACCATTGACTGTATCACTGTTTTGGCTAACACTGGGATCTGTTTCCACATTATTTGGTATTATTCTCGTTTGAAAGTGAAATCAACACAAATATGACTGTCCCTAACATCAAATCAACCCGGAGTGTAAAAATGGATATTTTTTTGTTTTGATTAAAACATTTGTTTAAAAATTATTTTAAAATCAATTTTAACCATAAAATGAAAACTTATTTGAATTTCAGAGAAAATTAAAAAAAAATTACAAATAATCACAAATTATATAAAAATTATTTGATTTCAATTTATGGCATTTTGTGTGAATATATTGAATGAGAGAAACCTTTTTCTCATCAATAAATACATGAATTATTTATTTTTAAATAAAATTTATTCAAAAAGAATTCATTGAAAAAAATACATTGAATTCAGACTTGACTTTAATTATGAAATAATTTTCATATTTTTTTTTGCATCAAAAAATACATTAAAATATAATTTCTTGAATAAAATTATTAATTATTAAAAACAAAAATTCAATGATTTTTTTTATTTGAATGAAATGACATCAAAAATGCTTATAATTGATTGGGTATAACCAGGGTATTAACGATGGCATAGTATACAAAAAATAAGGGGCTTATGTCTAATGGCATTTTTTTGTGACAATATTTGAAAAGAAATTCAATTAAAATAATTTATAGATTTTTTTTGACACAAAATTTTTCTCTTTATAAACGCCTGAAGTGTTTCGACAGTTTTTTTATGCCATTCCCAGAGCTGTCACATAATTATCTCATCTAAAGATACTGTAAATGAAATACAGTATAAAAATTGAAAGTTATTTAATATACAGTAAAATCTCATTCATATTGAGTCCAAAATTTCAAATCACGTCTCAATAAAAGTCAAATTATTGACAGAATTATTGGAACTGATTTCGAGGTCAAGACAGTAGTCGCTGTCCTTTCAGTGGTTTTCCTACAACTTATTTATGGCTCAAAAAAATTATGCCACAAAAAAACGATATATATTTCCACATTCAGTGTCTCTTAAGGACCGGTCGGTTGTGTGTTGACATTGAATTTTTTCGTTCTTAAGTCACTCGACATCTATTCTGTCGTTTAGTTTTGAGTTTTTATTTTATTTATCAAAAATTTTTGTCAAAAAAAAGTTTTCAACGAAATATTTTTTCCATAAATAAATCTCTAAAAAAAATATTTCAAAAGTAAGTCTTAAACTAAAAAATATTCTTTGCTTTCGATTTCATAAAAACTTTTGATTTTTTTTGTATTGAATTTTGTATTGAATTTTGTATTGAATTTTGTATTGAATTTTGTTGTGAAAAAATTGTCTATTTTTTTCTTCAGTGACTTTTGACAGAGAATGTGAGCCACTTTTGATCGCTTTTGTCAAACAAAATAGACTACAATTCTTGAGCCAAACCTTCGAAGAGGTGCTGTCAAAAGTGGGCGCTCGACCCGTCTCACTGGTGTCCGTCAGCCATCCCATCGACGACCAGAGGAATGACATTCTCAACGAATGTCTCAAATATTTGCGTACATATAATGTGAACAACAATTCAAACGTTGACTACATTTGGAAAAGTAAGTCAAACGCCGACACGAAGGGTATATTCCTGTGGAGCGAACCCTTCATCATAAGGAAGAGCTGCCAAGAGGTGGCCGTTCTTCTCATGGAGACCAACGGGTGCTTCGATGAGACGACGGCCACTCGGGAGGATATGATGCTCTTTGCGCTCAACGCTGTCCTGTCGTCGACTCTCATCTTCAGTATTGGGAACCAATTCTCTGATAATGTCTTACAATATCTGCAATTGTTCGCCAAATACGGAAAGGGAGGCATCGGTGCCGACGTAAGCGAAACGAATCTCGTCTTAATAGTGAGGGATTGGATGTATAGCTCGAAATATCCGTTCGGATATCACGACAGCTCTACCTGTCCTTCGAATGGCAGCAAACAAATCAATTACAGGAAAGACAGACTCCGTTTGGAGTACAGCGAAGACAAGTCGCTGATGAATGAGATCTTTTTGGACAGCTATCAGAAGGTGAGCTTCTGTCTGATGCCGGGAAAGGGATTCGTTGACCAGAATAGCAACATTCCTCTGTTTGGAGACATTGTCCGCCAAATAACTGGCCGTCTCTTTCATCCGTCGATGGTTTCGGTCAAAGGTCTCGCGAATCATAAATTCAATGGCCATCTAATGGCCAGACTTTGTGGCCGATTGTCTGCATTTTTGGCTGAGAGCGATGTCGTGGCCGTCGTCGACGAGAATGACAGCGCGTTCAGCAATCGACTGAAGAATGTGATGTCGCTATCGATGGCCACCAATGTCTTCATGTATGAAATGAAGCGCTTGTTTGACGACAACAAACTCTTCGACGACTCGGATGTGAACGAAATGCACAACAAGTCGAAGACAATTGCGTTGACTGTGTTTGAAGAGCACAGACACAGAGCAGACGGCGTACATGAGCTGAGAGACAGATTTTATGATCTCTTTGACGAAGAAGTGGCGAATATTTGGCAATATTTTCTTCATTTGAATCGCTTGAAATGTGACCAATCGCTGGAGGATAGGTTGGAACGGATGGTTAGTATGAAGAAGACGTTCGACAGCAGACGCACTGTCATCGACGCTGAGATCAGTCTATTGAATGGCTTCAGTTTGGATGTGCTGACAGAGATTGTGCGCTCGACAGTCGCCGGCGTTTAACGACTTTCCAATTTTTGTTCTATTGTTTCTCATCTAAAAAGTAATGAAAAAAAAAATTTTGTTTTATTTTTAATTACAAACTCTTTTATGAATTTTTTTTTCGACAAATCATTTAATATTGAATAAAATTAAGTCTTTTTTTACGAAACAATTATTTAAATAGTTTTTAAATAGTTTTTTAACACAAAATAATATTTTTTTTTGTAAACTTTTTCGTTAAGCGTTTGAATGAAATGTTTGTTTAATTAATAAAAATATATAATTATATGTAATTTTGATCATTAATTATGTGTTTAACAAAAATAACCAAAAATTTTGTTATTTATTTTAAACATGCATTCATTATAGCCATCAAAAAGACCTCGAATACAAACTGATTTAAAATGAGATTAAAATAAGTCTCGAATTTTTGTGATTAGTTTTTTTGTGGAAAAAAAACGTTTTGTTTAATAATTTTTGAATAAATCAATGCCATTAAAAACTATGTGTTTGGGAAGTGTTGGGAAATGTTTGGGAAAATGTTTGAGAAATGTTTGGCAAAATGATTGTCACAAATGTTACTATGATTTGCAAAAATTCATGAATTGTTTTAAAAAAATTATTTTATGTTTTATAATACAAAACACATTAAAAAATACAACTTTTTTTGTAGTTTTCATTTCAGTATTCATTGAGCCATTCATTCATTAATCCAAAGAAGAGATCAATTGAAAAGTTTTTTACATTTTTTTTGTGCTGTCTTCTAATGTCTGATACAGTGTTGAGAACACACTTCTCGACAATCGATTACATTGTCTTCATATGTCTACTGATGTCCTCGTCGTTGATAGGCATATATTTTTGGTACAAATCCCGTTCCGATGTCGACAACGAGGAATTCCTCACCGGTAAGCGTCGGCTGTCTATGTTTCCGGTGGCCATGTCATTGGTGGCCAGCTTTATGTCGACCAACACTCTGTTGGGACTTCCGGCAGAGGTCTACCAAATGGGCACTCAGTTCTCAGTGCAGGTCATCTCATTCGCCATCGCCGTCCTGTTGGCCGCACAGGTCTTTTTGCCCATCTATTATCGCTTGGAAGTGCTCAGTGTTAACGAGTATTTACTCAAACGCTTCGACGCCCAATATATACGACTGGCCGGCACCATAGGCTTTCTATTATCCACCATTCCTTATATGGCTGTTGTTCTCTATGGCCCGGCGCTGGCACTCAGCTCAGGTGAATCAATAGGTTTTGTATGGTTTTGAATACAGAAAAATCAAAACATGACTTCCCTATCAGTGACACCGCTATCGATATCGACGTCGATTCTTGTGGTCGGAACCATCTGTACGTTCTATACATCCATTGGTGGCATAAAAGCAGTCATTTTCACAGATATATTACAACTGATCCTTATGTTCGCCGGCGTTCTGATGGTCATCGTTCAGGGGGTGTCCGAAGCGGGCGGTCTCACCGAAATGTGGCGAATCAACGAAAGGGGCGGAAGAGTGAAGTTCTTCGACATGAACTTTAATCTCTACACTAATGACAACTTCTGGAATGTCGTGTTCGGCACAACCATCATATGGTGCGCCAACTATTGCTGTTCGCAGACTCAGGTCCAGAGGTATTGTAGCCTCGAGTCGGCACAGAAGGCCAAGCAAACGCTCTACTGGAATCTGCCGGGGCTTATGATCCTGTCGCTGATGGCAGTGGTCAGTGGAATGGTTATATTCGCCAAATACCATGACTGCGATCCCATAACGCTTGGGCTCATCGAAAGACATGACCAATTGATGCCGTTCTTCGTTATGGATACGCTATCGAAATATCCGGGCCTTCCGGGGCTGTTCGTCGCCTGTGTCTTCAGCGGTTCGCTGAGCACACTGTCCTCCGGGTTCAACGCTCTGGCAGCGGTCACATGGGAGGACCTGATTAGGGAACGGGTGAAATACATGAGCGGCAGCCGTGCGTTGACTGTAACCAAACTGATCGCCACATTCTTCGGACTACTGACGATAGGGCTGGCGTTCGTTGTGGGCAATGCGGGCACTGTACTACAGGCGTCCATATCGCTGGTGGGCTCAATGGTTGGCCCACTCTTTGCACTGTTCGCTTTGGGTGTGTTCTATCCCTATGCGACAGCGCCGGGATCTCTGATCGGATTCATCTCAGGCATCGCTGTCAGCCTATTCCTATCGATAGGTTCGTTGATTATACCGAAGCCAAGGGTGTCGTTGCCCACGACCGTAGACAACTGTCCCGCACATGTGCTATCATTCGTGTATTCCATACATAAGTCAATACCGAACTCAACATTCGTTACCTCTTATGACAACCCGAAGGGTTTGGCGCAAGTCTTCCACATCTCATACCTATTGCTGCCGATGATTGGCTTCGTTGTGGCCTTAACTACAGGCGCTTTATGTAGTCTATGTGTGGGAAAGTCGAGTGAAATACTTAACCACAAACTGATGTCTCCATTGTCTAAACGGATATTTCGAGACTTCAGTCAAAAGCAAACCAAAGCCAATTCGACAGAAATGAATGCAATGGAAGTATTGATATAAATGTTGTTTGACTTAACACTGAATTGTATTCACTTTTTGATTGTTTTTTTTGTTGAATTTTATTTCACTGTTGAGAACAACGTCTGAAATGATGGCAACATTTGATAACGTTTTTCATTAAATAAATCTAATCTTAAATGAAATTTATTTTATTATAAAAAAAATAATTTTTGAAACAAAAAAACAATTCATTGAAGACTTAAAACATGTTTTCAATTGATGTCACAAATGGTAACAAAAAAATATATAAGAATTTTATAACGAATTAAATATTATTATTATTATTATTCAAGTCGTTATTCTTCGAGATATGTCTCTTGAGTTCGACATTGTTTTCATTAACGTCTTTGCTTTGATTGCTGTGTCTGTTGATGGAGGGCATGAAGATGAGCTTGCACAGATTCACGTACGGTGCCTCGAATACACAGTACAAGACATAGGCCAGTAGTATGGCCTCGACTGCATTACCACAGGCTATGAATAACTGTTTTGTTTCAAGTGATAAAAAAAAGTCAAATTATTTTCGCTTTAATTAAAAGAGAAAAAAAACTTTTTTTTTGGGATTCAAATGAAAGACAACAAAAAAATCCATTCAATGCTTACAAGACTTTCATGGCTTATAGTAATAGGTGTTCGGATTCTGAAGAAGTTATGCCAAATAGGGATAATATGTATGAGATATACACTGAATGTGAGTCTACTCAACGGCTGCCACATTTCGCTGGACAGCAGTTTGTTTATAATGCCAGCCCTACCGCTGGCGCACTCGAAGCATATCCAGGTGACGCCCGCCGCCCACAGGAGCCGAATCACGCCAAAAGTGATGGCCGACTCGAGCGGATTGTCCACAACTGTCTCGCTCTGCGCGAAGCCGTACGACAGGAATGGTATGACAATCACGAGCGGCAGTAATGTTAGCCATAGTGTCCAACACAGCAGCTGAGGAATGGGTGGTAAAAAAACTATTTTAAAAATTCAATGTTTGTGTCAACGCTTACGCCACTAATGTATGGCTGGATTTCGCGGATCAAAACTAGGCCAAGAATTACGCCAAAGAAGTAGGGAATGAATTGATTATATGTCGCGAATATGAATATTCCCACCTTTTCTATAGGAAATCTGCGGCACAGGTATGTCAAACACAAACGAGATATTTTGCTCATATATACCTGTTCTGCGGGTGAAGAAATATGGAAGGGTTGGGCGCGTCGGAGATGCCCAACAAGACGATGGCGACGGGAAGTGCGAATCCCAGGCCTATCATCAGTGCTATGTATAGTTTGCTCAACAGTTTTGTTCGATAGTAGAAATAAATGACAAAATATAACAGTATATGGAGTTGAAAGTCGCAGCTCATATACCATGTAATGTTATTGCACTGTATGAGAGGCACAGGTAGTGTTTGTTTTTTTTCAAGGCACAGGTATGTCATACCATATCCGACGGATGCATCCAATTGTTGATGAACAACAGGTTCGTCCACCAGCTGTCATAGCAAGGGTCGGTCACTTTGTCGGTGAAGGCCGGGTTGAATAGCGGGCCCGACCCTAACAGTGGCCATAGAATGATGAAACATATCATTCCGACTGTCGGCGGAGTGAACCTATAGGTCAGGTGTCGGTCATTAATAGAGATAATCACATAAACACTGTTTTTCAATATAGTAATTGATATGTGGTTTGAGTCTTAAGAGGAATGGCATGAAAGGTATACCTCAACCATCGAAGCAATGCATAGTTGAAGACATTTATGGGATTCTTCTCAAAGACGGGAAGTATTGAGTATATGGTGAGAGAACCGCTTCCGTGAGAAGACATATATTATTGTATGGATTCAATGGGAAATACATTCAATGGCAGACCTAATGATATAGAAGGTGCCGACGGCCAGACCCGCGTTGATGATCAGGTGTGTGGACAGGTATTGAACGATAGTGCGCACGTCGTTGAGCCGTAGGACGGGCGCCACCCTCTCCTTGAGCTCCGGGAACGGATGCATGAGATACACGTGAGACACGAGCACCCAGAATATCGACATGACCCGCAGCCCGTGGATGTACCGGAACTGACCCTCTTTGGCCCTATTCTTGTTTATCTTGAAAAGCGATTTATTGTTTTTGATGAACGAAAAACATTCAAAGAGTTTGATAGCAAACGAGTCCTTATTTGTGGCGAAGATATTCAAAACGGTTCCGATTATTATAAGGAAAATGTTTACCAAAATTATTGCTCTGAAATGTGAGACAACAAAAAGAGACAACAATTTAATGCATTTTATTTGATGTCTTCAATGATTAGATAGTAATTATTTGACTGAAAAATTCATTTTTTTTTGTAAAACTTTTTGTTTAAATATTTTTTTGTATTTAATATTTTTTTTGTATTTTTTAATTAACTTATCATTGAATACATCGAAACTTTTTGGCCAAATCTCAGCGACTTCTTATGGATGTCTTCAGCAGTGGTACAATAGCTGACTCTCAGCCTCAGATCGGATAATGATGTCAAGGCTTTCCAAAAAGGGAAAGACAGTCAAAAATTTTGTTGATTTTTGAGCAAATGTTAATAAATTTAATACTTTTTTCGATAATTTCTTGCAATTCACAGTCAGTGCAAACGGACGGCAGACAAACACCATTAGAAACTGGTCCAAAGCCGTCCATTTTGGACCAGTAGTTGACTACCGACTCATAGGAATATTTTTCATATTTAGTGTGACTTAAATCGATTCTCCCCACGGGTTCGGGCGGTCGTAGTTCAAGGAAACAGTATTTACCACCGATTCCGAACATATTGTCCGTTCCCCTAATCGACAAACACTGGTCATAATCGCCGAACTCCGCGAACGAACCGCTTAAGAGGCCTGAAGGCCAGCGACCGCTTGAGTCCCACACTATTCGATGAGACCATTGATTATAGAGTTTATATAAAAGTTTTGTTTGAAATCAAAACAAATTTTTCTTTTGATAATTACATTGAAATTAATATAAAAACAAAAAATAATAATTAAAAACACTTTTAAAAATATAATAAAAGTTTTGTTTAATTTTTATCACATTTTATGAAATGTTTAAAAAAATGTTTTTTTTATACTCACTTTTTAGAGCCCATTCGTCTTTAGTGGCCCTTAAGAGTAGACTTTCAATACTCGTCACACATTTTGTCGTTGCATTCAATGTGTGTTTAACTGAATTCAATTGTATTAACAAATGATTTGTCTTCGGATTAACAAATGACTCGAAGTTATCCAAAATTTTAATCCACTTTTCAGTATATTTTGTGTCGCTTTCATTACTCGTGAAACAATTGATTGAATTTTGTTTATAAGAGAATAATATGAAAACAATTACTAATTCATTGAACAAAATCATTGTGTGTTTTGTTCGTTGAATTTGAAGACGAGAATAAGGACTAAAACGATGTAAACGATAATAAATAACAAAATTCTTTGACTATTAAAACAATTTTTTTGTCATAAGAAATGGTTTTATTATTTCATTTGTCATTTCAATAGAGAATAGCTTTCACTGAATATGTAATATTAACCGCATTTTAATGAAAATAAAAAATTATTTAACAAAAGGACTATTATTTTAATTAGGATTTAATGAACTATAAAAATGGTTATAATTTTCAGACATTAATTTTGAATAACATTTTTGTTTTCAAAAATTTCTTCAATTGTTTTGTAAATTAAAAAATTTTATTCAAACAAATATTCTCTACTCGATTAGGGCTTTAAAAATGTTCCGGTTTATAAAAAAAACATTAATTCTTTGTAAAATTAAATTCTCATTCAATAAATGAATATATTTTTAAACAATAATAAAATATTTTTTGAATAACAAACTGTAATATCGATCAACAAATGACTGTCTTATGTATAATAAAGGTTAAGGCTTTTAATTAGGTATAGGGGCTCATCACAACTGCAGAGAGCAAGGACAGGACAGTGTGATATGCCTGTATACTTTTCGCACATAATGACCTGGACTAATATCAATAAAATATTCCGAATCAATTAATATGAGCACATTTTCGACAAAATTATTTACATTTGAAAAATCTATACTCATTTGAGACATGGATTGAGACCATGAACTCAGTATAAAATTACTGGCCATTAGTTTGATATAATGTCTTTAATAACGTTTTCGCTTATGGTATGACAACTGAAGAGTATATTAATTGAGAATAAAAACCATAAAATTATATAATATATAAAAATATTAATAAATTTTTATTAACAGTGAATCAAATTGTTTAATGGCTTTGATTCATGTGTTTTATTAGACATCTTTCATAAGTTTTATTGATTTTTAACATTGAATATCATATGAAAATCTGTGCAAAACTCCATTCAATTAATTGGAAAACATTTGTCACTAAAAAAAATTAATTGATATTTAAATGTTAATAACAATTACGAAAACGATATAACAATTTGTTATTTTTTTATGCAATAAAACACTAAATGTATAAAAATAATCAAAATTTCTGTTTTATTCTCAAAAGATAAAATGTTTTTCAGAATACTTTTGACCGTCTCTGCATTGGGTAAATAAAACACCCATTCCTTTGAGATGGGGTTTTCTGTCCGAATGTTATCATCTCTTATGATATCCATTGCTCTTGTCATCCAAAGCGCTTGTGAGTGCAGACAACGCATTCGTGGCCATTGGCGTCGTTACCGAATGCGATGGCAAGGATGGCGGGAACTATACCTTCCTGGACGCGTACACCACCGATGACGCTTGTTCTGAGGCCAGTATCATCTCGACAACCGGTAGCACATTGACACTCAATGGGCCCAACCATCAGAAGACTGTCAATAGTCTGAAAGTACTCGCCTCTGCAGCCTTCCCAGCCGGGGGTAAGGCGTCTGTCATCACATGATTCGCTACAAACGAAATAAATCCGTTGTTTTTCATTAGCCTATTATCAGTACGAAATCCTATCCCTCGTCACCGGCGGTAATCTCGTGGGAAAGTATGTCTATATGAAGGTGATTCGCATGGTTTTGTCGTACCTGAAGAAGTGTTCCTCAGTTTTGGGCTATTCTTACGTAACGAGCAAATCGGTGACGACTTTGATCTCCGATAACCTCGACATCAATGTCTTGATATCGCCTACCGGTGGCTTCGAGACCTTCAAGAAGGGCTGTACCACTGTCTGCAATGGACAGATATATGTCGTTTAGAGAACATTGCATTTATTTTGCAAAAAATTCATTAATAAATAAAATTTAATTTTATTCAATGTTTTAAAAATTAATTGACTTTTATTTTCGTTATATTTTTTATAACAAAATCTTTTATTAATTTTATTATTATAATTGAAAACACTATTCATTTGATGTGAAATTGATTTATGTTTTTGATAAACCATTTACTTAAATACAAGAATTTCATATCAAATGCTTTTTGAAAATCAATACAAAAATCAAAACTTCATTCAATGATCGGTTCGTCTATTGATTAAATCATTTCATAAAGTGTTTGTAAATTATATGTGATTTAAATGAAAAACCATTTGTTTGA
>JAQIXR010000115.1:0-50659 GCA_034700825.1 Quadroppia sp. Gr-Ori-00064 | reverse complement strand
TCTCTCTCTCTCTCTCTCTCTCTCTCTCTCTCTCTCTCTCTCTAACACAAAAATAATTATTTACTTAAAATTTTTATCATTTGTTTGCACTATCTCTTCATTGTCTTCCAATTGGTTTTCAACGCAACCATAAAATCGATTAATTCTTTTAATATCTGTTTCACTGAATCCATATTTGGAGCCAAGTTTAACACCTTTAGGAATGGCTGACATCTTCAGTATTGGGTATTAAATGTAAATGTAATTTAAATTCAAAGTAAACTTTCAATGAATGCACTTGCAGTTGGTCTGCCATTCCTAGTGAAAGCCGTCTCTTCGTATTGCATAATACTATGAAAATCGTATCCAAATCCTAAATCTGTTGTTTCGCTCCCTTTCCTTATCTCGAACTCGTATTCCATACCTTTTTTATGAGAAATACTTGTAATAAATATATTCGTATAAAGTGTTTGATATTTACAGAGACAATATATATAAGAAAATTGTTATAGAAATATATATATTATTGAGAGTGTGTTTGATATATATTTTTAGTTCACAAACACATCAATTAAATAAATATTTGATTTCAGCGATGATTGCGATCTCTATTCAAATACTTTTATCGCAAACAAACTGTGATAAAAATTATCTTATTTATGGAAAGCCTTTAAAACTTTTGATTATTTTTTGAACAACTGTTAGCAAACAATTGTGAAACGAAATGGTTTTCAATTGAAAATTTCAATCATTAAAAGTGATGTAAATGTACTAAAATTGAGACCTCTTTTGATGTTTTCTCTATGAATGACAATATAGTCGTTTCTGTCATATCTTTGGTGTTCGTGAAGGAAACCAATTGAATGCATCAATTCGTGTAGAATCTTATTCATATAAAGACATCCCTTTCCTAAAGTCACATTCTGAGCCCTCCCCTGACGCCCAACCGGTGAATTGCATTCCTGTCCTTCTGTCACAAGTATGTAATCGATGTCTTGTGGTCTCTTCATTTCAAAGGCTATACAAGTGTTTTGAAAGCTTTTAATAGCACTGGATATCAACGCCTTATTCTCAACGGAAAAATTATCTGATATAACATATGGAACCATTAGGTTCGGCCACTTCTTCGTCTCATCCTTTATAGCAAGCTTTACAGATGTCTATAAAATATCATTTCATTATATATTGTGTTCTTATGGTATTGTCATAAAAGATGATCAAAATACACATAAAGAAAACAAAACAAAATTTGTTTTATATCAAAAACATAGTGAATATTGGGTTTAGGGTTGAGTTTATACAGAATTGCATCAATTATTACAACTTAATATAGAGTAAAATTTCGTCAAAAATTCTTACCTTAAAATATTTGTGTTCAAAACTTTCACTATCAAATGAATTTTTTGATACACTTTCACTACTGTCGACAACTGTATTGAAATGAGAGTATATTAACAGAATATAAACATTTTTCAATACTTCACCCTTTGGAATGAGCAAGCAGAGAAGTAGAATATTGAACATGGTCAGTGCTTTAAAACATAATGTCATTTCACAAGTCGTGAATTGACTTATATTTCAATTTCATTAACCAATGTCTTCATTGAAATCATTATTTAATGTTTTATTCGATTCACGTTTTTATGTAAATCTCTGTCGAAGTCATCAAATAATTTATGAACATTTGTGTCATTTGTTTGTCATTCGGTTATATTAACAACAAATAATCATTTGAAACAACATTGCATTCAATGGTTGACTGCAATCAAATATTTTAATAAAACTTTTATTCTTTATTATTTTGAAAGTTTAAATAAAATAGTTTTTAAGTTAATTACTATTTAATACTTTTTTGCAGAATTTTGGTGTTATAGCAAAAGTGTTGACATCTGATGTCATAACACATTATTCACCAATAGATCCAAAGAATCGCAAAAACTTTTATATAGTATATTATATTCTGTTTTTGAAGAATTGATTGCAAGAATCGATTAATTATAAATAAGTTGTTATAAGTTTTAAATACTATTTGTGTAAACATTTGATATTAATATATATTCTGTTCAAAATTATTTAAAAGGATTGGCAAATTATTTTAAAACTGTCCAAGTTGTTCAAATTGGAGGTAATATAAATACTTTTGGGGTGAACCTTGGTGAAACACCATCAACATATCATAGCTTGGTTAATCTTCAAACTCATTACCGTTCGACAACAGGTTAACCATATCTTATGGTCTCATAACAAAAATTATTCATATATTTGACATTTTGTGCTTTGTTTGAATTGACACAAAATATCTAATTATTAAATATTTTTGATATTCTTTATTTGAAATGAATTTAATAATGAGTTTAGAAAACTTGTTGTCATTGAAAGTACTGTATATAATATTTATATATTATTTGACATAACATTTATACCAGTATTTAATCATAATTTAAAATCTCATTCTTATTATTATTATTATCTACTCTTCAATTGAAACCTTCAGTGCTTTTGTTTTATAAGTCAAATGAAATGATTTTAATAAAACAAATGATGAATATATGACTGAAAATATAAAAACGTTATTTTGATTTGATTTTTAGGTTATTATGAACTGAGAAAAGCATTAAAAGAGTAATATTCGTCGAAATGAATTAGTAATGCATTTGTAAATGTTTTCATGTCGTGACTCAAACACACAATAGTTATCCAATTTATGAAAAGTCATTCTTTAGTCTTCAGTCTTCACTTTACTCTCAATTTTTTCTCTTGCATTTCTCGGAGGAATAGCAAACAAAAGGCATTTTTGCGATCAATGTTGAGATGCGTTCAACTAAATTGAGTTTACATTCAGTGCCACCTCTTTCTAATCAGTGATCAACACATCACAGCCCAAGCCATGCGCGCATACCTTCCCAACAGATAGTCATCTATGCATTCAAGCAATTAAACAATTTGTGAAAATTAAGCGAAAAATTAATTTGTGTTTTGATTCAAAAAGCTTTTATTTTTGTATTTTATCACAAGTTTTATATTAATTAAAATATAAGAAATGATTTTAATTACAATATTTATAACCAAATGAAAAATAAAAGAATAAAAGCTTTGATTTTAATTAGTTTTGAGTATTGAATGGACATGAGATGAACACATAATGAGCTTGGTCATCATTATGTGCAAGAATATAATCAAATAATATGTGAGTGCCGTAAGTGTTGCGCAGACTTTAAGCTCAACTCAACGTCAAACCTAAAGACTCTCAGTCTGTATATCATTGTCTCATACATTGATCTACTTTATAGCCAGTGCTCTAACAGTGCACTGAAAGTGAATGAGAGACTCAAAGAGACAGAGAATTGAACACATCTTCGGTTTTGAGTAAAACTTATTTTCATTCGTGTTTTTGTGCAGAAAATCCAAGAGAAAAAATATATTATTCGTTGACAGAATTGAATTTAGAAAATCTAAGTAAACAGTATTTGATGTGAATTTGATTGCAATGAAGAGTACATATAGTCATAGATGGAGTGTTGGATCGCAATGGCATTCAGTCCATACTATTGGCAACAGCTTTGCATCGCATCCACTTTTTTCTCTATTCAGACCTCATATTCACATAATATTCATCTAAATTCTAACAAATCTTTCGTTAATCTCATTGTTTTTATACCAAAATCTATTAATTATTGAATAATTACTCAAAAATGATGTCATATCTGAGATAATGGCAATCGATGTCTACTTAATTGTCTTCATTTTATCTATAATTAGGTAAGAAATTATTGATTTCATTTCAATTGACTTAAAAAGTGTCAAAACTTTATCACAATTTCTTGTAATTGAGATGTTTTGGTCAATGACTGAAACTTTTTATTATAAAAAAAACAATTTTATATAAATAAAAATAAATACAAAATTCTATTCAAATTGATGTTCAATACATCGGAACCACAATATTGTCCATCAATAACTGTTTCCGATCTCAGGATATAAAGAATATTCTATGAATTGTTATATATTTGTAACCTTTTTATATGTTTTTTGCATTATTTAAGGGCTTATTGTGATCTTCTTGAGTGGAAACCCGGAACAAATAGACAATTAGAAAATGTCACCGAAATAATCAAGAAAATTCTCGACGGATATGATATTAGGCTCAGACCTAACTTCGGCGGTAAAGCAATTAATCATTTTTTCCAATTTTGATAATATTATGAAATATTAATAAAAATTATTTGAAATGAAATAACAATATTTTTATCGATTTATTTTAAGAGTAAAAAATCGATATCTTTTAAATCAAAGTATTCTATCATTACTTCTGTTCAACAGTTTTGTACATAAATTGATTTTTAAATGAATTTTTCATCAAAATTAAAACAAATACTTAAATATTAATCATTAAAATTACATTCAATTAATTAAATGGAATATAATTTATAATTTTATTTATAATTTATTTATGTCTTAATCAACAAAAATCTAAAAATAATTAAGAATTTATATTTTATTTGCTTTTGCTATACTTTTCTTAATTATCAAAAGTAATGTCATTTTTATTATTAAATTCAATGGTTTTTTGTTAAGTAATAAAGAGAAAAGACTTGAAGATAAATGTTATATAAGTTAAGTGTTAATCGTTTTGAATAAATCTTAAAGAATATGAAATTAAAAGCTTATTAATTATAATAAAAAACATTTTATTCAATAAAAGTCTACACTTTTTTACACTAATTTTCTACACTTTAGTCAAACAAAACACTTTTAATTGTAAAATATTTTTGATTTGATTTACAAAACAGACAAATATATAATGGATTTCAATCTATTCACTAATGAATACAACATTAATGTTGACAATAATCTTGATATGTCTTCCGTTGGAGCCTTGTCTATAATGACCAAGGATAGTGAGCTGTTTTGTATATACGCTAAACAACATTAAGTCAATTGTAATGACTTTGCCTTTCATTCAACCCATTTATTAATAATTTAGTCACAAAAAGACATTTAAAATTAGATAAATATCAATAGAATGACAATAAAGAGACTGAATGTCTTTACGCGACAATTAATATATAATAATTCAATGAAAGCCAACCAATCATTTGATCCGAAAATCCCTTTTCAATCAATTAAATTCACATTTAATTTGAATATCATTTAGAAATCAAAGAAAATATATTTTATTTATAGATTTATATGTTTTACACAAAAAACAATTCATTGATATTTTATTTGGTTCTGTATTTCAGTGTTTGTTTAATGAATTAATTTGAGATTTAATGTCAAAAGTTTGTAATTTTACAGTCAATTCTCATCTTATTTATACCACAAGAATTCATCGGTGTATAAAAAAATAAGGAAGAGTTGTAGTGTCGAAGAGGACTGTATGAAAGTATAGGTCCTCTTTGACAGCGTCAGCAATACTATGAATCGGTAGCAGTTGTTAGTTAGGATCGATCAATACTATGGTGTCTGTGCTTCAAATAGTTCAACACAGACAAGGATGAGCTAAACATTTTTTTTTATGGTTAAATTGCATCTGATTTTCAAAATTGAAGTTTCTCTGAATTTTTCATAGATTTTTGATAAAAAAAAATCACTTTTAGTGTTGATATATCAATAATGAATACTTTGATCCCATCTCTAAACCCATTACAACATTGTAGTGAACTTTCAATTCTTCAAATTAAACATATGTTTGACTTTTATAACTAAGAATTTGTTCATTTTTGTAGACCAATAATAAGAGAAAATGACTGACAATTCATATATGAAACGATTGAATGCTTTCTATATTTCACTTAATTATTGTCATTTTTATTGATTCACTGAATTTGCTTACAATAGATGTATTTAGAGCTCATCACAAATACCTTACGTCTGTTCGTCAGTTGAGAACATTTCTGTTTGTCCTTTCTTTCGGTCAATCAATTATTAGACTATAAAGACTTATTGTATATAAAAGCAATGAAATTATGTTTATCTCTAATACAGAAAATAGTAAAACAATTCAAACATTGTTTCCTAAAAGTCATATACAGTCTGAAAATTGATTCAATACTGAGATATAAATATAATTTTTTTTTCTAAAATATTTATTTATTTCACTTAACATTTGTTTGAAAAATATTCTTCAATTGAGTTTTTATTCATTTATATAATATTTCAATTAATTTAATATTATTTTCTCAAGTGATTGCAGATTAAACTCAAGCCTTCTTGAGCTGAGACACAACTCTGTATATGAACTAAAGTATAAAATAATTGCTTTGATCTTGACGTTGATCTCTGCCATGAATTTGATCCCATTTGAAGGAACAATGAATTTATTGCTATTAATAAGTCATTTATTAAATATAATTCAAATATTAGTGGAAATAAATCATTAAATCCTTTGTGTGACTCTGTTATCAACGATAACCTTATGCTTGCAATGATTAACCTTGCTAATTGCTGTTCTTCACCTAGAGCTCTCTATTCTCATTCACCAATTACTGACATTACATTCTTAGGTCTTCATATGATTTATAATAAATAGAAATAATATTTTATGTTATGTTCAATACATTCCACGAAACCATTAAATGCTTTTTCACACAATTTTCACAGAAATATTGAATTCTCGAAACATTTAATACATTTCAACTAAACTTTCAATAAAAATATTTTTGATCAAAATTCTTATGAAATGCTTTTGATTTGCATTTACAGGACATCCACTCGAAGTGGGAATGGATTTGTCGATCGCCAGCTTTGACAGTATATCTGAAGTCAATATGGTTTGTGTGTTTTGTGTGAATTGAAATCAATTTATAATACATTCATTCAAAACAACATTCAATTTATACATAAATAATACCTGGAATTTATTCATACAATTTCTCAGTAATTAAGAATCAAATGAAATATCATTTTTCAATTAGTAATAGAGACCAAAATTTAGGTCAAGTCTCAAAACAAATCAATATTTTCTTTATATATATTTAAGTTCAACAAAACAATTATGAATTCAAATCTCAAGAGTTTTATGGCCTTAAAGGCATAAAATCTCTTTTAGATTTACGATAGCATTGTTTGTTTGCTTAAACATTATTCACAATTTTTACTACAATTTTTCAAATCAATTTCTTAAGGTTTTTCTTCAAAACGCAAATCAATTCATAATTAATTGTTTAGTTTTTATATTAATACTCGAAATGAGTTGAAATCATCAAATATTCAACATTTTATAGTCATTATTGATATAGAATTTGTGAAATAATTTCTAAATAATACCCCTTATAATTGTCTCTCAGTCAACAAGGTTCATAATCCATAATCCAGTACATATTTCAAAAGATTATTGTTTTTGTCTTTTCTTTACATTTCATTCAATGATCGAATTCTCTATAGATTTAAAATTAATAAATAATTACATTAATGAATACCAGACTTAAGTCGTCTATTATGTGCTTCATAACAGTATTCCGACTGAAAAGACACACATTTCAGTATCGTTTGATTACACCTGTTTTAAGCGCCATATCTAAGAGTGAATGAGTGGGAGACAGTCTATGCCATAGAGTCTATGGTTTATTCCCTATTTAAAAGGGTTTCTATTTTTTAAAGGTTTATGAGTTTTGAAAACATAGACTGAAATCATATGTATTCAAGAATTTTGTGACAATTTTCAGAAGCTTTCAATAGATTTGACTGTCTTTCTCGACGTGTGATATCTTCTAATCAAATGACTTTATTATCGAAATGCCATTAAATGCTAAATAGAGTGCAAATCAGAATCAAAGCAAACGCCTGAGAGTATAATCGTATGGACGGTAAGATTGTGGCAATCGATAACAGACTGTGCGCTCTCATAGCATCTTATGTGTGAATTGCTTTCTCTGATGAATAGTTATTAAGACTTTGAAAGTATTTCATTAATTATGAAAATTTATAACAAGTATTAGAAGTGAAGTAAAACTCCACTCAAAGTAATCAATATTTTTCTTTTATAAACAATTAATGGATTAAAACTTCTTATAAAATATTCATTAAATACGGAATTAATTTATAATTAATATCAGAATAAAAAATTGAATGAATAACAAAAAATAGCAATTCTTTGCTTTTATTTAATATTAAATGAAAACCATTTCTATATTAAATGTTTTTATTTTTTTAACTGATATTTAAAATTAAAATTTATTTAATATAATATGAATTGAAAAACAATTTTATGTCAAATTAGTTTCCTTAAGGACTTGTTATCGTATTCTTTTCATTTGAATTATTCTGTATATAAAACAAACATTAAATGAAAGATTTTAACCTATGCCTCAAAAACCACAAGCCTTTGAATTCATATAACATTTGAAAAGATATCAGTTTTTAAAATTCATACTAAATTTGAGTATTTTCTGCACTCATATTATATTGAAATTTCATAAAAATGATATTATTTTTATTGATTTGTTCTCTAAGAATGAAAAATGTGTAACAAATAACTTATTTTCAGATATTATATACAATACTATATATTGAGTATTATATAAATCAAATAATATATACACTATTTATACATATTATAACACTATATATACTTTATATAAATTTTATTTTCATTATAAATCCTTATATAATAGCCTAAAGAAAGTGTGAGAAAACTCACTCAAAGACTACTTAAATAAATAAATTGATTATTTTTCACTCAAACGAATCCGAGCAAAAAAATCAAGTTTTTCAATAATAAGTGGAATAAATTTGTGTTTTTCTATTGAATGGTTTGTATTGAATAAAATTCAAATAACATTTTGTGAGTTTGACTCTTAAGTGAAACCAAAAATAAGACAAAAACGTGTATTAAATCAATTAATACTCTATTGAAACCCATTTTCATGTTTGATGGCTTTAATTATTTGAATGCATTTACCAAACAATTAGTTATTGATTGAAATCAATACAAAAAAAAATTCAATGAAGAATTGAAAACTAATTTATTTTAAATGATTATTGAATTAATTAAATATAAGAACCCATTGATTACAGGACTATACGATTACACTATATTTGAACCAATACTGGAAAGACGAAAGACTTTCCTTCAGTGACAATAACTATGAGTTGACTCTATCGGGAGATTTCGCCGAGAAGATATGGGTCCCTGATACTTTGTATGGCACCACCTTGGTTGTTCACTTTGCTTGTAACTAATTCTCAATGCATTTGATGTCATTTTTGTGTCAGTTTCGCAAACGACAAAAACTCATTCCTTCACGAAGTGACTGAAAAAAACAAAATGGTTCGGCTCAAGTCGGACGGGTATATTGCTTATGGCATGAGGTTCGGGACAATTGGTCTTCACTTAAAACAATGATGTAATCAAATTCATCCATATATAGGTTCACAACAACCCTGGCCTGTATGATGGATCTCCATTACTACCCCTTAGACTCCCAGAACTGCACCGTTGAAATCGAAAGCTGTGAGACTTTGACATACATTTTGAGTACACTTTTGATTCAATTTTAATGATTACTTCAGACGGATATACGGTTTCGGATGTAGTCATGTATTGGATGTCAGAGCCGGTGACGGGTGTAGAAGACGCCAAACTACCCCAGTTCACAATTGTTGGATATGAGACCACAGATAGGAAGGAGAAATTGGCGACAGGTATAACAAAAAATAAAACACTTCAGATTTGATGAGAATTGAAGAGATTTTTGATTACATTTGGAGTTGATTTAAAGTGTTGTTGTCTTTACTTCTCAGGCACTTACCAGAGACTGTCTCTTCTCTTCTCACTGAAGCGAAATATCGGATATTTTATATTCCAAACCTATTTGCCATCGATTTTAATAGTAATGCTTTCGTGGGTTTCCTTTTGGATCAATCATGAGGTCTGACATTCAATATATCATAATTTGATTACATTTTACTCAATAATTACACCAAACCATTGAAGGCCACCTCTGCGAGGGTGGCACTCGGAATCACGACTGTCCTCACGATGACAACCATCAGCACTGGTGTCAGGTCTTCTTTGCCCCGAATATCATATGTCAAAGCAATTGACATATATTTAGTGATGTGTTTTGTCTTTGTTTTCGCTGCACTTCTTGAGTACGCGGCCGTTAATTACACCTATTGGGGCGCCAGGGCTAAGAAGAAGCCAAAGCAAGACAAATCCGAATCTGACAGAGCTATATCTCCCTGTGCTGGCAAGCAATCTGATAATGTATATACAGTAAGTGAGGAATGCCTTTTCGGGTGATCTGATGTGTTATGATTTGACAGAACGAAGATGTGATTGAATTACACGACATCCGAATGTCTCCGATTCAATGTCTTCGCAACAGACACAACAAGACCTGCAGCACAAGCGATAGTGACCTTCGATTCCCTCCATCGTTGCGAATGAGTCATCCCATCCATCGGTTGCAGTACAGCCCCACTCGAACCGGAGTCTATGGATCCAAATACTCGAGATATGGCAGAAGTGATCCTTACAATAGGGGTAAACCCCGAATGTTTCAATCGATCAGACGGGGTGCCAGTGCTCTCAAAGTGTCGATGCCTAAGATTAAAGATGTGAACAAAATTGACAAATACTCACGAATTGTATTTCCCGTCTCTTTTATGATATTCAATGCATTTTATTGGACAATATATACCCTATAAATGAGACAATTCTTTTCATTCAATGCTTTTGAGGACTTCTTATTGAATGAAACAAACAATTCATATATAATTCATATAAATAATAATATATTATTAATATATGAATTCATTTGATGTCCAAAAGTTTGGATCCAAAGATTAATTAAGAATATAATCAATTGTTGAAGTTTTGGTGGTTTTAGGGATTTTTTAATAATTAAATCCAAAAATTGTCGTTAAAAATGTCATTTGAATGAACTCTAATACCAGTGCTATTATTGTTAAGCCATGGAATTGATTATAAAGAGATATACAATCATTGATTTGTTTGTATTGAGTTTTTTGCACAATTGAATCGATTTTAATGTCAAAAATATGACAAAAAAGTATAACATATTGTTTATTACTTACAAATTATTACTTATTTATTGTTTTCTAAACTTAAATATTATTAATATTAGTGTAAAATAGTTTTTAATAATTTAATTGTGTTATAATTTTTGTAAATAATTTTGAATTACAAGTAATACAAAACTAATAAATATTAGAATTAAAAACATTTTCTTATATTTTTGTTATCATTAAATAATTGTTTGAGTTTCCAGTCTTCGGTCAACCGGTTTCAGTCATACCCTCAAACGGTTGACCATTAGTTGTAATCTTTCATCGAATTTTTCAAAGGATTACAAACTTTTTTGAAAATCTTTTTGAGATCTATTGAGAGATTAATAAAATATTTGATGATTGAGTGAATTTGAAAATAGACTCAAAGACTATCAAAAGTACATTTTCTATGGTTAAGCATTTGAAGGATTGGCTTAAAATTCACATTTTTTAACTCAAATCTCATGACTTAAACGAGAAAAATTTGTGTGAATAAAAATAAATACAAAAATGTTTAACATTTATATACAATATGCGCTCAAATGATAACTAACCCTGAATTGAATGTTCACTTATATTATATTATTTACAAATTATATTCTTTTGAAACAATTATTTTATCATAAGTTTATTGTTTTTGATAAAATACAATCAAATTTATGTTATTTTTGTATTTATATATCAATTCTGATAACATATACTTCAAAACAGTTTATTATTTTTCAATTACTGTATTTATAATTATTTTTTGTATTTATTTAAATAGAAAATAAAATTCCCCCTAAAAAGTAATTCAGGGTTTATTGTATGGTATATTTGAATTCAAATTACAAATTGTTTTTATTATTAATTTTTAAATTTTGAGATTATTTTTAATTAAATGATTAGTCCATTGAAGAAAATCATTTTCAAAGATATTTATTTTACAAAACAATTAACACATTGTTATCAATCACTTCATTATTGCCAACAACTAGTGGTTCAACGACTCAACCATTGGGTTGAGGTATGAATTCTTTGGTCATAATTAGAAGTTATTTCAAATGAAGTTCAATTGAAATGAATTTATAAAAAATGTGAAAACGAAAGCAAATAACAATTGAGTGAAATTTGTTTATCAAAGAACAGATAAATACTATGCAATGACTCTATGAAGTGCTTTATATGAATAGTGTCTTCAATATAATCCTTGAACTCTATTATTTCCGATTTCTTTTATCAAGATTTCTATATTTAATTAGTATTTCAAACCGAAATTCAATGAAATGTTTCACAAATAAAAGTCATTTGTTTTAATACAACAAAAATAAATCACAAAAACATGAAAAGAATCAAAATTTTAAAACTAATTTCAGTGAATTTTTGTCTCTTTTTATGTTTCGTCTATTATTCTAAAGGTTTGCAAAAAAGAGTTTTTCTCTTAATTTCAAATCATTTAAAACTTTCATTTCATAGCAATTTTGAATGATTTTCATCCGTTCCGCACATGTGATGACCTCTGGATATATCACAACATTAGGAGTTCTGGTAATTATGTCATTGATGTCGACGAAGAAAAGGGTAGTTTAATGCCATTCCAAGTCGAGTGTGATATGGGTGACGGAAATGACATATACTCTATCAAAACCATTGTTCATCACGACTCAGAACAGACTGAATCGGTGCGAGGCTATGAAGCACCGGGATCTTACATAAGGAATATCTCATACGGAATGACAGATACCATCGATTGGGAACAAATCGAAACTCTTATCGATATATCGTTTTCGTGTCAGCAATACATCCGATGGGACTGTAAGGGAGCAATGTTTGGCTTCTGGTTCAACCGAAGCACCGACAACTGGTGGGTTGGAAGGGGTTGGCAGAATCAGTACTATTGGGGAGGCGCTGAAACTGATTCAAAGAGTTGTGGATGTTTTCCCTATTGCTACCCAACTGTCCGTAACTCCACCTGCAATTGTGACGCCAATCTCAAGCTCCAGTGGCTCGAAGACTCTGGACTTCTTTTAGATAAAAAACGACTTCCGGTGTTTCAGCTCAGGTTTGGAGACACGGGGGAATCGTATGAGGCCGGGCAGTACACATTAGGGCCATTGGTTTGTCGCGCAAGAGGTCATAAACTAATAAATAAGGGCACATTTGAAGCCCCCCTTACAATCGAATCCCCCGGTTATCCCGATTATTATCCGCCAGCTTTTCATCGATATAAATGGCGGGTAATTATAAGTGAGGGACAGATCATAGAAATGGTCTTTCCTTACTATGATGTCATACATTACGGCGCCTATAATTCTGTGTCGAACTGTCGGTTTGTGGTTGAGGTTGAGATCAGGAATTCTAGTGGAGATACGATCGGAAAGATTGAGAGAGACAAGGGTTCGGCCCCTTATTTCGTGTCTGATGGGAATGAGACTACAATTGACTTAACGCTTACGACGTGTAATCAGAGGAAAGACATCGAAAAGAAAGGTTAAAAGTAATGATATTTTGATTTCATTGAAGTATTTTATTTGAAATAAATAGGATTTGTCGCAAAATTTCGTCCATCGGTTTGCAGGGGCTGTAATGTCGGGTTTGGTGAGAACGGAAGTGTCACTCATTGTAATATAGGACCGAATCAATGCATAACCATATCTTCATTTGGATATCCCTTTCCTCACTATATTTACAACAACTTCACTAATAATTACTCGCATTTGTGGAAGATATCGACACTCGAGGGTTATATCATTCAAATAGAGTTCAATGATTTTGATATCATATTTACCCCTGGAATACATTATTGCAATTCAGACCAATTGACTGTATATGACATACATTATAACCAGACGCTAAGGACAGGCACTTATTGTAATATAAATAAGTTTAATATCGGAAAATTGCAGTCAAATAGTAGTGAAGTTCAGTTGAAATTGAATACAACCCTTAAAAGGGTTGGCAATAGTAGAGGATTTCACGCCACTGTCAGAACTCTACCCAAAGCAAAGATAGTGAAGAAGTGGATCAATAATATCGCTGAAGGAAAGTCTGCGGACCAGAGCTCCACTCGGAGTGGACTGGAAGCGGCATTAGCTGTGGACGGGAATGTCGAGAGAAAGCAGTGGTCAAAGTGTACGGCAACCAACTATGAGCACCAGCCCTGGTGGAGGGTTAACCTACAGAAGAGACATCGCATTTATGGCATTCAGATATATGGCGCCGACATTACTCTTCAGGAGGAGAACATTCAATGGCCTTACGGTCACTACGGCCTACCAATGCCTGTCTCCGGTTGTCCCTCATCTTCAGACAGGAGATGGAGAACAGGTATGCGATTCCATGACGTACGCCATGAGCCGGTTGAGGACGACAAGTTCAGGTACTGGTCGCAGGGGATTATGTTAAGGGGCGGCGCAACTGATGACGGAATTGTACAGAACTTCTGCATAAGAAAAACGGAACCAAATGAAAAGTCGACGCCGAATGACATCCATCATTATGGATGGATGGCCGGGAAGTACTGTATCTTTCAGGTGGGAGACACGTGTCCAGAGGGGTTCACATCCGGATCTATTTCATGGTTCGACAAAAGCAATATAACATCCCCTTCAGAATCAAAGAACTATGTCAAGGGATCCCTTCCTAAGGGTTTGTTATCTATTATTTCAATGATTGGCCATAACTTTGTATGACTTCAAAGGGGTTTATACGAAATACAACACAACTATCTATTTCTGCTGTCGAGAGGATGGAAATCCCGACGCTTCCATCAAATTACCGAAAGACCGACCCTTTTATCTCTTACAATATGGCGACGAATGTCAGAAAGTTGAGGGAATGTCAGAAATTGAGCACTTTTTCCACTATGAAGAGGAAGTACATCTTTCGGGCATAAGTTTGGATCTAATATTCATTTCGGGCACAAATCAACTCAAATTCCAAGACCCGCACCCGAGAGTCGATATCGCACTGTTCGAAAAGGGTCTGACTCTTCATTACTGCTATTATGATGTCTCGGATCAACTGAAAGGGTTTCAAGTATTAGTGGACACCACTCCCGACACCTATGGCTTCAGTCGCTACTACGATGACATCACAGGGATATCCAGAGCTGTGGACAAACCCTTCTTGAGTGCCGTCGAGTGCGCGTCATTCGACGTGACGGCCAATGACTCGGATGTGATAACTTTGAATTGTGGTCAACCCATTGAAGGCCAGTATGTCATCATTTTTATGAACGATCGCTTCGATAGCTTAAGACTATGTGAAGTGAAAGTGTTTGGCGAAGAGTCGTGTGGAAGACCATTAGGTATGGCCACAGAAGAGATACTCGATATGGCCATCAATTCTTCGTCTATTGATAACCATGGATTCAGTCACCACTACGTGAACGCTCGGCTCAATAGTCCCAAGGCCTGGTGTGCGGCCATCAGTGACTCCGATAAATATATTCAGGTTTCAATTGATGTGAATTTGAATGAAATGAATAACAAATGATTGGATGTTTAGATCGATTTGCTTTACAGTGAAGTCACACAATTGGGCGACCCTTTGAAGCCGAAGATTGCCGTCCCTATAAGTGATGGCTTTGTCACTGTTGTTGGCATTGCTTTGCAAGGAATGGTCAATGCATTCAAAAGTTCATTTGTACTACAATTTCATCTGCTCTTCAGTAACGATACCATGAAATGGACGTTCGAAGAAGAGCCGATCGGAAGACAAAAGGTCTATAAATGTGTTCAATGCGAGTCTCAGAGCATTGATGGCAACGAAATAGTTATGTATAACCTCTTGAAACCAATACTCACCCGATATGTAAGGGTTAAGATTCTCAGCTTCAAAATAGCCCCCTGTCTTCGACTGGAAGTGATTGGGTGTCGAGATCTGACGAGTAAGTGATTTGCAACAACTCATTGAGACTAACACCTGATTTGATACCAGAGCCGTGTGTGACAACACTCACCGACACCTCAGGTGTGATCTATTCGCCGAATTACCCCTTCTATTACGCCCAGTACAAGTCATGTTGGTGGCACATTAACCCGGGTACTAAACACGTCGAACTCGATTTCGTGGTTCTTGATCTCGCAACAAAAGATAGAAGCGGAGGAAAGTATGAAATAGTCCTTTCCTTTGCATTTGATATGCCATTGATATCCGTATTGTCTGAAATCAGATGTCATGACTCACTCACAATATATCATCCGAAGGAGACGGTGATAGAGGCCAGCACTCGGTCTTCGTCGGCGCCATCGACTAAATTGAGATTATATCCGAAGAAAATCATATCGAATGGAACTATTAGTTTGCATTTGAAGACATGCTTCAGATTCTCCATCAGTCGCTTCCAAGGCTTTTACGCTAAATACAAGATGTCTTCGTGTCCGGGCTGTGGGATCGGGGACTCTGTTTGTGGCAAAGTTCATAATTGTGTCTCAAATTGTGGTCGAATATTATCCATAAATTACCCCTTAAACTACATCAATAACCACAGGTGTCAATGGCTTATAACTGCTCCTCAAGAATATTACGTCAATATCACTGTCGAAGACTTTGATGTCCCGAACACATCAATGGGCGCCTCATCTGACGATTGCATCTTCGATCACATTTCGTTCACCGATGTCTCCACTGGTCTTCTCATCGGAAGGTTCTGTAACGCAAAGAAACCGCCGAAATATATTCTCTCGAATTGGAACCAATTGTTAATAGAGTTCAACACAGACTCAAACCTTTCCGGCCGTGGATTCAGTCTTACATACGTTGCCCAACAGTTCAAACTCAATGACAAATTAGCGCAACAAATGATAGCACCTGAAGGCGCCTGTCCTCCCAACTGGTCCTTCTTTAAGGGCTATTGTTATAACGCATTCTTCGAGAAGGAATCGCTTCAATGGTATCAGTCGGAGGAGAAGTGCGCGCAGTTTGAGAAGGGAAGGGATGGCCATTTGGTGAGCATCACAGACCAGCACGAGATGCAAGTCGTCCACTACTTGCTCATCAATAAGTGGAAAGTCATTCCTCATCAAAGCATTTATATCGGACTCATTGACACAAATAGAGAGGGTTTCTACAACTGGAGCGACGGAAACCCTATGAGCTATACGGACTGGTCGTACGGGCGCACCGAAGACGGGGAGGTCGTGGCCTCACAGCCCGATGGCGGGGCCTTTGAAGACTGCACTGTCATTAAAATTGATTCCAGTCATTCGACGGCCAACTGGCACGACATCCCCTGTTCTTTAGGCAAAAGGACTTCACAACAAACGAATCCAATAAACAATACCAAAGTCTTCTCTGATGTGATCTCTGGTTATATCTGTAAAATGGATTCCAGTTTTTCTACCCAACAGTTCAAACTTCGAGAGCCATTGTTCACAAATGTGATCACTGAAGACGAGGAGGAGATATACCGACGCGTCGATGACAACAGATATTTTGTTTGTGAGAACTTAGAAGTGATTTCAAATCTCTTCAAATGTGACGGAACTCCTAATTGTCGGTGAGTTTGGAGTTATTCTAATACAGAATGATTTGAAATGATTCCGGTGTTAAAGGGATGGAAGTGACGAAGCGTTTGGATGTGATTATTCGGGTAATTCATGCCTTGAATCTCAATTCAGGTGCCAGAATGGCAGGTGTATTGCCATAGGAATGGTATGTCTTCTCTCATATGTGAATGGATTTATTGATTGATTGAAACCAAAAAGTATTGCGATTTCGTTGACGATTGTGGGGATGGAAGCGATGAGATGTACTGCGAGAGACGACAGTGCAAGAAGACATCGGAGTTCAGGTGCAACAACGATCAGTGCATTCCTCTGTCCAAGAGATGTGATCTTTTGTCTGACTGTAAGGGTAAGTAAGTCTGTGCTAACAATCTGTACAACCAATGACTTAACAGATAATGACTTTCATTTGAATCCAATGAAGACTTGAGTGATGAGGGCTTCGCCTGCACTCTGATCGCAACCCCTTGTAATCTCAATACAACCTTCCAGTGCTATTATGGAAATTGTATACCACTTTACGCCCTGTGCGATAGGCATAGAGACTGTCCTGGCAAGTTTCATGAAGACGAACAGGCCTCCCGGTGCCAAAAGAACAGTACAACTAAAATAGTGCAAAAGCGAGCGATTGATGAGATGTCAAACTTATGGCACTCGAAGCTCATACACGATCAGGTGGTTAGGGTTTGGCAGAGGAATGAGAGAAGTGCCTGTCTTTCCATCAAGCGAAGGACATGTCGGGTCTGTTAGCACTCATACCATCTTTATGAACAATCTCTCAATGATTTCATTAAAGGATTTGCAAATCTATGAAAACATTCAAACGAACGGAACGTATTTCATAGAACCTGAAGGGCCGACAACTATAGGCATTACAGTCGAGTGCTATTTCACTGCCGACAGCGCCCGGACTGTCATTCATCACGACTCTGAAGCGAATCTCTTTGTGCGAAGTGATGTCGACGGTCCGGCCTCTTATTCCCGAACCATTACCTATGACTATAGCCTCGACCTAATCGTTGCGGTCATTAATAACTCGAACTCATGTAAACAACACCTGAGTTGGGATTGTTCGGGAACTGGATTTAAGTTCAATTCATCCAAACCCGTATCGTTTTGGGTCTCACGACAGGGTATTCACAACTCATCCAAAGTTTTCTTATATATTAATGTTGTTTCAACTCTATTGAAGGCATACCCCAACTCTCGTGGGGCGGAGCCCCTAATGGAAAGTGTCCCTGTTATCCGAACTGTAGTCAATCGAACCTTCCCTGCAATTGTGATTCAGAGTTGATGTTTGAGTGGCAGAACGACTCGGGATATGTTAAGGACAAAAGCAAACTCCCGGTGTCTCGAGTGGTGTTCGGCAATACCTATAAACTCGGTCAATCGGGGTATTTCTCTGTCGGCCCCCTTGAATGTGAAGGCATAGCAGGAGACAAATACAGCTCTGATTCGTGTGAAGCACAGGCAGGAAGTGGTAGGCATCAGGTGATTGACTTCAGGTGCAAATCTGGACAAATCATAGACTCTAAGTATAAATGCATTTTCGAATTCGATCCCTTGGGGTATCAAATAGGGTGTAGGGATGTGTCACACCTCAGGGACTGCGAGAACTACCAGTGCCCCGCGGACTACGTCAAGTGCACCGACTCTTATTGCATTCCTCCTCGATATATATGTAATGGCAAATGGGATTGCGTTAGCGGTAGTGATGAGGTCGGGTGTGCCCGCTATATGTGTCCGGGTCAGTACAAGTGCGCTAATGAGAGCTCATGTGTTTTGCTGCACCAACTGTGCGATGGCATCAGGCACTGCCCCCTTGGCGATGATGAATGGTTTTGTGACCTAACCTGTCCTCTCAACTGCACCTGCACTGGACTGTTCGTCGACTGCAGAGACGCTAATCTGAGTCGACTTCCCATTGAATTAATACCTAAAGAGACCCGAAAACTAGAGCTCAGCCGAAATGGTTTGGGCCCTAATCTGTCAAATGCAGACTTCAGTTCATTCGGAGATTTGGGAGAACTTATACTTCAGAGGAATGGCATTCAAGTGATCAAATCGCGAAAATTCCTTCAATTGACGAATCTCTACAAATTGGACCTCAGATTCAATGACATAAAAGTGTTAGAATCGGCTGCTTTTGCCGGCCTTAAGAAAGTAACGAACCTTATATTGGACGACAACCCCGAGCTGTATGAGGTCGAGCCCCGGGCTTTCGTCGGATTGACTTCTTTGAGACATTTAAACATTTCTTTCATTAATGTCGAGATTTTACACGAAAATGTTTTTCTTCAAATGTCTTCTCTCCAGACATTAACTCTTAGGGGAAATGGATTGAAAATCATAGAAAAGGGAGCTTTCAATGAATTGACACATTTAGTGACATTGGATATAAGTGACAACCAATTGCATACCTTTCCTAAAGACATGTTTCACCCTTTGAAATCATTGCGCTTTTTATCGACTGATAGCTTCAAGTTTTGCTGCCTGGCCTCTAATATCGTTCCTTTCGAGAGGTATAACACTTTTGGACAAACATTTATAAACAATTTTAACAAATATTATTCGTTGAAACTCTACCATTAGATGCCTTCCCCCTCAGGACGAGATATCCGATTGTGAAGATTTGATGTCAAACACAATTCAAAGAATAATTCTATGGTTTTTAGGAGTTGTGGCCCTTTTGGCGAACGCAGCCGTCGTTATCTGGAGATTCAGAACAAGACTTTATGCCAACCCCGTCAGCTCTACACTAATCCTATCGTTAGGTTTGGCCGACTTCTTGATGGGTATATACCTAATAGTGATCGCATCGGTGGACCAGTACTATAGGTATAGCTCTGTTGACATAAAATCAATAATTATTACTGAAATCCCTTCATAAAGGGGTCGGTATATCGAGAATTCCGATTTATGGAAGCATAGTTGGCTCTGTCAGTTTTGTGGCTTCCTGTCCACCGTCTCATCGGAGGTGTCAGTGCTGACACTTGTCTTCATAACAGTCGACCGTTTGATCTGTATTTCATTTCCGTTTTCACTACGAAAATACACAATGAGTTTGACTTATAAGTAATGAAACGTTTTCTCAAATTTTTTAATACTTCAATCAATTAATTAATTTTGAATTTGTTTTATTCAAGACTTATATTCATTTCATGGGTTGTCGTCATCTTCTTCGCTGGTCTGCCATTACTTCCGATTTCATATTTCAACGGAAACTTCTACGCCCGGTCGGGAACATGTCTGGCCCTTCACATCACGTCCCACAAACCGGACGGTTGGGAGTATTCTGTGGCCATATTCTTATGTGTGAATCTGTTGGCGTTCATCATAATAGTGGGCTGTTATGGCTTTATGTACAAAACCATTCGATTGTCGCACAAGAAGATGGAAACACTTAAGGCCAGACAAGTCAGAGAGACTAAGGTATGGCCAACACAACTGTCCATCGAATGGCTTAATGTGTACTGATTTACAGGTCGGCCGACAAATGGCTTTAATAGTTGTGACAAACTTCTTGTGCTGGTGTCCAGTGATCGCAATGGGATTGGTGTCATTGGCCGGGATTGTAATACCGGGTAATCTATTGATTAATGTCTGTTCTTATGGTTAATATTCATTGCAATACAGGCGGCGCCTATTCGTGGACAGCAGTGTTTGTGTTTCCACTGAATTCTGCGACAAACCCTATTATCTACAGTTTAGCCCAATCCCCCCTTTCCTTGTTTACGTTTAAGACGAAACGCGATTCACTGACCAGTCGTTCACTGATTGTGTCGATGAAACAAAAGGGAAAGTTGCCGGAAAGGAGTACCAGTACTGCCAACGGCCGCCCGGGTATTAGACCCCCGCCCGGGTATGTCTTGCTCTTAGATTTCCTAAGGGAAACGGAAGACTTAAGGCCAAGACATTTACTGGAAATCAGTTTTTCGATCAATAAAATCATTAAAGACATCCATGAAATCGGATTCGCTTTGGGAGGCATTGCCTTTCAATCTGTTTGTGTCTCAAATCAGGTCTGAGTTCGTCTTCACTCCAATTGTTGTCATTATTAATATAAAGCAAATCTCAAACACAGATAAACACGAGTCGATTGCATGCATACATCCCGGATATAAACCCCTATCAAGTGGTAGATTCCGAGGAATCGGATGACTATTCCTTCGATATGGAAGAGTTCGGGAATTTGGTCAAAAGAATGCTTAGGATATATCACCTGAGGATCAATACTCCCAATAATGATGACAACAAAGACAATAAAAGTGATAACAATAGTGAAAAACAATTGAATGAATCAAATGAATGAAGAGTTGAAACGAATCTCAATATTAGCTAATATTTGACCAATAATTGTCTATTAAAACCAAAACTGTATTAAAACGAAAGTCAAATCCAATGCAAATCCAACTCTATTAACAGTATTACACGTATTGGTAATAATGAATAAAACGACTGTCCTTTGCTGTCTATGGAGTGCTTGTTTCGTATTCTCAATTTGAATGAATTTCTTCAATAATTAACTCAATATTTAACCCAATCTCTAATAAACGATAAGTTTTGTCATAAATGGATAAATAGTTCAAAATATTAAATATTGAAGGCTTCAACATATATTGAAGCAAGGTGATCTGAAACAAAGTGTTTCCATAAGTTTAATATCGATAGCGCTTTGAATTCCTTTGAACTATAGAAGAGTAACCGAAATGTTTTCCAAGAGAAAGAGTGATCAAATGAAAGCATTGATTCAATCAGTCATTCAAACATCAAATGATTTCAATAAACATTTCATTTATTATTCATTGAATTTGAACTTCAAATAACTTTATTACTAATACTGAATTCAATTGAATGTTGAGTAAAACATCAATTCTGACACTTCTTTCAATTCATTCGTATTCATATTCTTTAGAAATCTATGAGATTTTGACATTCATTTTGCATATCATTCAGAATCACTATCAGAATAACAAATACATTCACAGCTTTTGATGGGTTTAATAGGACTTAAATTTAATCAAAAATCAGTAGATAATGAAAATGTTTTTCAAATGATTTCTTTATCATATTTAATATTACAATTTTTTCATAATTTATACAATTGTTATACAAATGAAAAATTTAAATAAAAAATAAATTAAATGTCAATTAATCACAAAATTATAAATGAATTTAAGGAATCAATTCTTATAATCACTCAAACCATTCACTGAATAGTATATTATATTTACATTTGATGTCTTTTAGACTTAATATAATAATTAATAATCTATTGATTTTATGGTTGTTTACAGAAAATACAATTTAATCAAATTAGATATGAATTAACATTGAGATCAAATTGAATTAATATTTATATCAAGACATTAAGCAACACATTAAGCATTTCAACAAATTTTTAAAATATTATTAAATATTAGTTATTATGAAAATATTTAAATAAAATTTAATTTAATTTTTATTCAATAAAAATAATAAGAATTTGTTTGGCAATGAATGTATTATTAGACAAAACTGTTTGCAATTCTCGTAGAGTTAGTGTTAAATGTATTCATTCGATTGAGTTTAAAATTCTTTGAATTGTTTGTAAAACGGTTTCCTCTTTTACACGAATGACAAATCATTTGCCGGAAATTGCTTGACATTAGACCGTAAACGAAAGGATTGAGCGCTGAGTGAATGAATGACAAGAGATAACAGGCTATCCTCGCCGTATAGGCCCAGTGCGAGAAACTTTGTAGGCCTAGCTTTATGGCCACATTCATGACCAGTCGGGGCCCCCAACACAGGAGGAACAACACCACTATCAGTAATAACATCTTTATTACCTTCAAAGCAAACAAATGAATATTCATTAAAAACATTAATTTTACTCAAATTAATCGATTATTTATAAGTAATGCAAATGTTTATCAAAACAATTCTGTCTTCACTTTCGTTGCATTTGTTGTTGTGAATCAAATTTATAACTAATTATTTATTTTCAAATATTTATAGAATATTCTATATATTCACCACTAGTTTAGCATAAAAGTTGTGAATAAGAAATATTTTTATCAAAATAAATAACTTTAATAAATAGAGAAAAATACAAAGAAATCATTGAATTATAAATAATATAATTAAAGAAAAACTTTTCATTTGAGAAACCCATAAATTTGGTGACATATCCAGTATTAGACTTTTGGTTCATTTTTTGCATTTTTATATCAAATGCTTTATTTGAGGCAAAAGAATGCTATGAATATAAAATGTAATCAAATATAGGATTTCCATATAATTAGTGCCAAATTATGGGATTAAATATTTTTATCATAAAAGTCAACATTCCTTTTAGTGAAGAATACTTTCATTTTTATTTACAAATAAAATACTGAAATTCGAGGTTTGAAATGCTTTCTAAGGAGATATCAAAGAATAAATCTATACCCCTTCGCACAAACACACCCTTCCACTTGTCATGAAAAGTCATTCAATTTTCACAATATTCTAAGGGTTGTAAAGAAAGTTGATTTGATGTCTGAATTGAATTGAATTTCATATAAACAAATAAATGAAATTCAATTCAAAAAAACATGAAATTGTTATAAATATCACTTCAACCGAAACGATATGTAAATTATATTCAATGAAAACACAAATAAAAATAAATTGAAATCTAAAAACTGAATCATTGTTTTTAAGTTAAAATGACAACAAATTTAACGAAAGGCATAAATTCAAAAAATAATACCTGTTTTCGACTCCTTGTTATTTCTGCTGTATGTGAATGCAAATGAGAGGCACAGGTAGTCATACTGTGATGTCTGAGTGATGGCCAACATATCCAACACTTGATTCGATGGCTGGCACGGGATGTGCTTCTAAGCAGATATCAAATAAATATTTTTAAATTAAATTAAATTATTTTATGATTAGTTTTGCTAAAAATGTTGTCAAATGTCTTCACAATGACATAACTTGTGTTACATTAACTCATAATTGAATATATTTCGAAAGTATTTTGTGATTCAATAATACTATTATATAACTAACGAATGGATTGAATGTGAAATATGTTTATAATCTGCTTATATTAAGACATATTAAGTCTCATCCAATGCTTTGATTCTAAGTTTGAGTGAATAACAGAAGTAATGATTACTTTTGTACAACAGAGTCCGAGTGTGTCATTGAGTGCACGGATTTGTTACTAATCCACAGCTCTTGCATTACAAGCAAATAGCAGATAACCATAAAGAGCGCCGGCATTATAAACATAACCAATAGCTGATACACGGCCACAGCAAAGGCCAGGTCATCGTCAGAATCCCAACAATAATAGGCCGTAAGGGATGTCGTGTTGTTGTAATATGTCATGGAATATATGCTCTATTTTTATGTATTTAAAAATGAATTTTCGTTTTGATTTTATGTCAAAATGTATTTACTTTAGTCAAGAGTACAGGAGTTGCCAAAAGGATGGCTAAACTCCAAACCAATATTAATCCTTTTCTGGCTGAGCTCATTGTACACCAGGAACGGGCTTTTATTGGATATACTATCACTAAAAACCTGAAAGAAAATAATTATAAAATATAATGAAATGAATTATTCATGAATTTAAGGAAAAAGTTATTATTCTTTATTATCATATGTTTTATTCTTCGTTAATAACATTAATCTTTAGTTTCTGTAATCATTCATAAGATTCAACTAATTATATGTTTATTATCCTCCAGTTCCACACGTGTCAAACAATTCAATTTATGTCTTTCCACTTATATGCCTAAAATCATAGATTCACTGCAAATATACTCAAAATCTATATATTTTCAAAAAATATTTGTGGGGACGGGAGGTTCGGATCAATAAGAAGAGTATTTTTAGTTATTATATAAATAGGTTTTTGAGTTAAGTGTAATATTATGTTGTGATACGAATCCCAAAGAGAACTGTAATACTTGGTTATCCCTGAGATCATAGTTCAGTAATTGGATTATAAATCACAATTGCATTCAAGTTATAAAAAATGCTTTAATGAAGTCAAGTGTAAAACAAAAGATATTTTCTATTATCTCTTTTTTCATTTTTTGTTCATTTATTTAAAACTACAGAATATTCTATAATATAACAACAAATCACAGAATCAATAATAAATGTAAAAATAAATTCTTATAACAAAGAACTGATATTTGTTTGACTAACAGAAAAACAAATAAATGTTTTCTATAATGACATACAAAGAGGGAATACCTTTCAATACTGACGGCCACCAAATTGAGTACAGTTGCCATTCCTGATAGCATTTCAACATAAGAACTCATTTTACATACATTTCCTCCAGTGTCCCAACTTATGACAAAATACTCCAATGTTTCCAAAGGCACGAACACTATTAGGAGGAGCAGATCTGCCGCCGCCAGACTCACAAGAAATGTTGCCGTCGGGGACCTCAACCGCCCTCTTAGAGACCAGGTGGCAATCACTAGGATATTACCAATTATTCCGACCAGGAATGTGATGGCATGGGTGACAATTATGGGCACAAACGCTGTGAACAAAATATCACTTTTATTCAAATGTTTGTCATTTTATTGACTAATATGAACCTGGATTTATGGCCGAAGGGTTAAGCATTTCGTATGGATTAGGGATGAATATACGGTTATTACTACCATTGCCACCAAAAGACGCTATGGTTTCGTTAGATTCGCCAAACGTTTCATTTATGTTCGTTAACGACATTTCTGTTAATAACAATCACTTTATTTGTTATATAAATTATATCTTATTCTCGAAAAGCATTTCTCAAAAAACATATCACTTTTTCGTATTATTTGTTCATTTATGTGAAAAACATATCAAAAACATAACGAAAAACACAATAAGAATGAAGAAATTGAAGATAAAAAATGTGTTGAAGTTTTTTTTGGCAATGATTGCAATCACAGAAAATGTCACAATTCTTTGTATCACTTTATCCCTAATATTGTATAACATAATACCGTTCCTCAGTTTCGCACAACTCATAGTAATCCTTGAAATCACAACTAATATCCAAAAATAGAATACAAAATACTATTCAATTGTATTCACAAAACATATATTCTGTCAAAACGTTAACATTATTTTAGAAAACAATTTTCATTGAGTGTAAAATACCTGTAATTATGTGTAATATTTGTCATTCTGTTATACCTTATAAATGAAGTCAAATTTACAATCAATTTATATATAATTATCATATTATATAAAATTTATTTTCAATGAATCATTAATTTTAAGGAATTTTTGTTATAAAAAAATTGAAATTATATTTAAAACTTATATAAATATTTTCGAAGAAAGTATTGAAAGCCTTTTAATTAAATTATTTACATTTTATTGTATAATAAACAGGATATGAAAGCAGAAGTTTGTGATAAAATCTTCGCTATAGTATTATCCGATTATAGCCGACATTCACGTCTTCGAAGTGATTCAATTGATTATGTCTGTTAGGAATGGCATGTTCTATACGGTGCTAATGGTTTTAAATTGAACACTAATTAATTTCTTATCACTTTTGATGTGATTCTCAAGCGTTTAATGACATATAAATTCGTTGTTATGTAACAAAGTTTAGCCCAAAAGAAGAGGATTTTGTCTTAATATTTGAATCACTTTAAGTAAAAAAATCTGTTTCGAAAAAATCCTATTATTTTGTGAACTCAAATAAAATAGTAATTGATTTCTAGATTTTTTGTGAACTTATAATTAAATGAAAAGTGAGTTTACTTTCATTTTGTTATCAATGCTTTAGGTCTGGACAAAGAAATTCAATTCAAAGATCCAATCTTTGGACAGACAATCGAAAGGCAATCGAAAGGCAATAAAAACTCTTTATATAAAATAGATTTAAGATTTGGTTTAAAATTTTCATTTCGTTTAAAGAAATAATAAAACATTTATAAAGAATTGTAAAATTCATCACATTTTCAACAATACTAATGATGAGAGCAATCGAAAAGTGTATAAAAATATTTTAGATTATATTTTATGATAAAAAGAATTAAATTTAAAAAAATACTTTTTATTAATTAATTGAAATAATATTATAAAATGAATTAAAAAGTCATTTGAATTGTTTGGAGAAATTCGTGACATTTCACTGAATGTGATATTTTTGTTCATTAATTATTTAAATATAAAACTTATATTAATTAAAATTCATTATTGAAACAAATTTTTATTTAAAGTTTTTTTTCATTCTTTCAATCATTGGTTCATTAATTCAGTCATAATTTGTAGGATTAATTCCATTCAATACTATTCAAAATCCAGGGATAATTTAAAAACAATTATTCATTTATCGAATTTAAAGTCCATTTAAAGTTCATTTGTTTTCTAATTAATTAACAAAATATTTATTATATTTAAAACTTTTAAGCTTTCGATAAATAATATTTTTGTTCATTTTATGAGGAAATGAAAAATTCATAAAATCTGAAAATATATTAGAGGTCATTCAATTAGTACATACACATGTTTGGGGGAGCGGGGGAAGGGTGAAGGGGTGAATATTTGCACTAATAGTATTTAAATCGTTTGAATCAATAGATATTGAAAATGAAAATCATTTAAATATAATTTAATCACTCATTAATTGTTAACTAAATATGAGTAAAATATTGTGAAACACCTTTTTAAAGGTCTACCGAAAAACCTGTTCTCATCTGACCATCAAATCCAACTTTCCTAATTGGGAGTGAGAGAGGTCCATGCGTACGTACCTATACGTACCTATGCGTACGATTGCAATTTAAGGGAAGGGGCTTAAAATGCGTACGTACTATTGAATGCCCCTTAATTACAAATATAAAATTATTTTAAGCCTCATTAAAAACAAAAATGATTTCATTAAAAGTGTGTTTGCATTACATTTTGATGTTTTGACAAAACATTTGACAAATAATTAATATTAAAATCTCTAAAAATATTTTACTACAAAATAAGTTTTAATCCTTTAGTCTTTGAATTAATAATTCATTTCAATATATTTGATGTGTTTTTTGATTTTAATTATTTGAAAAAGTTTTCCATTAAATAGATTTATAACAATTTTTACCAAAAACACAACTTTTGATATATTTTATATTTGGCTCAGAATTGCATTAGTAATAAAATGTCAAAAATGACAAAAAGTAATAGAATTAAAATTATATATTTTATTGCATTTTAAGGCAAAAGAAATGAATTTCATTATTATATTTATGAACATTTTTAAGACATTTATTTTATAAAAATGAAATTAAAGACAAAATATATTTTAAAAATCAATAAATTTCAGAAAGAATTGAATTGAATTTCAAAGTATTTTTACATATATTTGCAAATAATTAAGAATTTCTTACCTTTTCTTTCAATAAATCAATTGAAAAATCAAAAGAATTTGTCGAAAAGTTTTGATTTTAAAATCAATAAATTCTTGAAAATAATTTCATTTAATTTTATGATTGAAACCAAAATAAATGTATTCTTAATTTTAAAGAAAAATATTTGTAATAAACTTTTCACAGAATATTCTGTAAATATTTTGCTGAAAACCAATTTAATGGTTAAAGTTTTGTAAGATTTTTGGACAAAGAATAGTTTTGTCACAAAAAGGTAACACTGGATGTGTTGTTCAAAACTCAATCTTCCACTGTATTCATGTCTCTCTATGTGTCTGTTTGTCTATTCCATGCGCGCCGGTATTCGGAGCACTTTATTGATATAAGCACTGAGATGTGAGTGCTTTGAACAAAGTGTTGCAAATGTTTCAAAATTACAAATACATTCAAAACTAAAAACATTTTATTTCATATTCAGTATATTTTGATATTTGATGTTAACTAAAATAGTTGTCATTTTTGCCTAACAGTGATTTTGTTTGATTTTTGAGTTCACATCAAAACTATTGTACATTAATCTGAAATCCCTGTCCTTTGGCTTCAAAAACATATTCATTAAGAAAATAATACATTTGTTGAACTATTTATATAAATTCAAACCCTTATTGTAATCGTTGTCAGAATATTAATTATTTTTCAAACTCTTTAAACATCAATAAAAACATTAATGAGATATTAATGATCACTGTTTTTGACACATTTTTTATATAAATATTTTGTTGTCTTAAATGAAATTAAATGAATATTTTTCTCATGCTTTCTATCAAAAGGTTTTTTTAGGTTAAAAAAAATAAATGCCTTCAAATGAACTCATCTTTTCGAGACATTTACTTCATTTAGAAAATTAATGTCAGGGGCTATGGCTTGATATTGTATTAAATATTTGTGACACTAAACATACCCCTAGTTATTGATTATCAAACCTTATTTGTTGAGAAAAGTTAATAAAATGCAGTAATGACTGAAAATCATTTAATTATACATTATTTGAGGTCTTGTTTTATATGTAAAAACATTTGAATAATTGATTTTATTTCAATAAATGACATTTCATTCAAAAAAGGGGTAATTATTAGTTAAGTATAACTTATTTCAATTTTGACGATTCAATGTATTAAATACAACTGGAAAGGGTCTTTTTGGCCACATCTCTGGCGAATGGTATATAAGACAATGCATACCAAGTGAAGGCCAGGAACTGGCAGATGCAGAATAAGATGGCCAGACCTACTTTTCGCCACCAAATGCCCGCCATTAGTGTAAGGATTATGAAGAAGAAAACGGTCAAAGTGGCGAAAATACGGGTATTGGCGAACATCTTCTTCACCTGACGGTACGGACCCATCAGGAACATTGTGCTGGAATCAATTCATACCATTTATTCAATTGTTTATATATTTTAAGTATTTTTATTAACTGTTATTAAATTTCATAAAATATTGAGCGCAAGTAATGACAAAAAATCTAATACCTGGCCATCGATATTATGTTTCCCAATGTGTAGAAGAATGTGAAAAGTAATAACCCTTTCGGCAATGCAATGCAAGCCCCGCCAATTATGGTCAAAACGAACCCTAATATAAAACAAATGACAAACCCTTGCAATCGTGTCGACCAACTCATGGATGGGAAGAATGAGTCGTTCTGTCAAACAAACCATCATTTTATGAGTGAAATCAAATTCAATGTAAAATAATTCAACAAATTATTTATATTTCCCCTTATTTTATATGAAACATATTTTACAGTCATTTGAAAGATTTGTTGAATTAGTCAACAAATAAACAAATAATTTAATCATATGTTCAATGAATATGAATATGAGATGTCATTTACATTGGGTTCTTCGCCCGACTCTTCACTACCGACTCCTAAAGTTCTCCTCAATTTATCCATTTTTAAGAGTTATTTAATACGAAAAACACAAATAAAATCAATTTTCAATTAGTTTTAATTTATTTATTAATAAACTTCATAAACAATGACTGTTTGGGAGTCATATTATTTGATTAAATTTATCAAATCGTTGTCAGAGAAACAAAACTTTTATTGACTTAACTGTCGTTTGAAAAGTAATCTTTCATTACATGAAGTTTTGTAACATTTATTGAATTAGTCATTCAATGACACGATATATAAAATGTTGAAATTTATTATCAAATAATTTTCATATTTATATTCATTTACAATAAAAGAGATTTAAAATAGATTTTTAACTTTTTATAAGATCTTTGAATTAATGTTATTTTTGATATCAATTATATTCATAGTTTTGGTGAATAAAATTCAATATAAATAATAAACCGATTCTTATATTTGAATTGAATATATTCTACAGAATATTATATTAAATAATATAAGTGTAAACATTAGGCTATAACCAAAGTAATTTGCCCAGGGATATTATACATACATCACAGCAAACCGTCTGAATTTCATTTTACATAAACTACAACTCAATTGATTAACACATTCTTTATATTCTTATTCTTTGATCCTTTTGTCACTGCTATATAAAGGGGTAATTATTAAAAATTCATTTGAAATGTAATAAAAATAAGTTTTATAAAAACATTCGTAAAATAATAAATGTTTTGCCAATCGAATGAATGTCTAATAAGTTATTCAATTGAAAGCAATATAATTTTCAACAGATATGCAGCCATTGCTCCGATTATCTGTCAATGGGATAACAATAACAGGATTTATTAGCATTTTTCGAAAGTCACCCTTAAATTGTTTGCATACCTCATAGAATCGGAAATAATTAATGAGAAATATGTGTCCAAAATAGAAACCAATCCTATTTTTGCTCACTTTTTCGATAACATTCAATAACTTTTTAATACAAATAAATTAAAATATAAAATAAATGAAAGTTTTTATGAATATATGAATACCTTAAACCGTTTGCTTAGACTGAGTTTATAACCCGAGACAATCATTATTTTTAATAATAAATGATGGGATTTAAACGCCTCCCGACTGACAGTCGATGCCGTGTTTAAGTAAAACACAATCAATAGTAAACCGAATAAAAAAATGTAAAAAAATAATATTCTTATTATGAAATGAACGGAACAAAAGATGACCAAAAATAGCATTGAATTCGTGAATGCAATGAAAAATGTTATGAAGAAAAATGAATACAAAGACCAAAAGGTTTTATTAAAGTCTTGTATTTCTATATGAATTTGAGTCAACTTTTGTGATATGTTGTCCACTAGTGTATCGTTTATGGACCTCTTGTTCGACAACTTCTCCAAACGTGTGTTAATTTCATATAATTTCAAACGAAAATAATTACATATTATATAGAAATACGTGATATTCCAGTGGTGTAAAGTGAACCCATATATTGAGCTGAGGGCGTACATAACCGACCAGGGTAGACCATAGACCATGAATTGAAACGTGGTCATGCTAATGTATAGAGGAACAAGTACAATAATCCAGGCGACAAAGAGAAGTATAGTTGGATTCCATTCAGAAATTATTGAACAAATTTTATACATTTTAAACAATCTCTGAATTTGTCTCTCATTTGTCAAACCAAAAGATTCTGGTGAAATATTTCCCGAAAATATGTCAAACAATGGCATAAAAATTGGATAATTGTTCTTAAAATACATCCAAAAGTAAAGAATTTGAGAACTGATGGCCAATAAGTAGTACTGCAAAACACCGAAATTGAATTGTTTCTGAACATTGAGAAAATAGGAATAATCTGCTAAATATATGAACCATTGCTTCCATTCTTCAGTCAAAACAAATCCAACAAAACTTCTTATAGTATTAATGGTTAAAATCGTGAGAATAAGGAATGGATTGTAAAACCAATGTCTCTTTTCATCTCTCAATTTGAACAATGAAAGACCTCTTGAGTACAGATGTGTTCCGGATGTCTTCATTAAATATTTGTCATATGTGGCAACAGTGACAGACTGTCCAGGTTCCATTTGCATCAATATAATATGATTACGAATTTTAATTAAAACAAATGCAAAACAAAAGCTAAAAATAATTAAAAATAATAAAAAGTGAGAATTAATGATAAGTATTAAACACTGTTTAAAATATTTTGATATTATCTCAAATGTAAACTGAATTACACTTTGACTAAAATAAAAGTTAAATTAGTTTCTAAATTAAAACAATTAAAGTTAATTAAAGTTATTAAACTATTAACTAATAAAGATTTATATAATTTAATTTCAAAATATAAATCACTTTAAAAATTAATTTCAAATTAAAAATGAATTTTAAATAAACTTATATTAAGTAACATTAAAATCATTTTTGAGGACTTACTGAAAGTGATATTTTTGTGGAAATTTTATAAACACTTATTTTAAACAAAATTCAATTATCTATTATTTAATGAAATATTTCATGATTTTCTTAATTTCATTAATGATATAAATATTGATTCATTTGTTAGTATTAGTATTAGTTTATATTATTTTTATTTATTAATATCACTAATGAATGTAAAAAATATTTTCTTTTGTTGTGAATATCACTTCAAAAATTCACATAACATTTGGACTTTTGTTGGTATTGTTTGGTATTTCTATTTGTTTAAAGAATTTTCATAAACTTAATTATTTTTATTGATTTCTATATTAATTGATATAATAATAATGAAAATTTTATTTAAAAAATATGAATTTTATTCAAAAATTCATAAAAAACTTATTAAAAGAATTTTATTCAAATAACGATATCTGACATACAGTTTGAAGGCATTAAAGCTCAGTAACTATAAGTTTATACATATATTTTTATATGAAAATCAAATATTATATAAAGAAATGCAAATTATTTAATATATTCGCAAACAATCGAAAGTTCAATCATCAGAAAGTCAATGCAAATGACTTATAGGGTATGACACGAACTTTGAACTAAAACCTATGTAAGGCTTATGTAAGAATTTTACGAAATTGTTGGATATTGTTATATATTTAGCAAATCTTATCATAATTTGATTAATGGATACATAATTGAAATATTAATTAATCAATACTGAATATAAAGCTAAAAATTATTGTTATTTCGCTTTTAATTTGCTTTCGACAAACGATTGAATAAAAGAGTTTAACTTTTATATGATCTTTGAAAATGTCTTAGTTTTACTGTTTGTCACAATTTGTTTGCAATGTTTTGTGTGAATAAACTTAATTTGAATTTTCTTTTGCATGAAATCCTAATTCATAACAATTTAAGTATAAAGTCTTTCATCGTTGACCCGATTTTTGTTTTCAAGACATTTATTTTATCGTTCATTCAATTCATTGGACATCAAAAGCAATTTTATTCATTAATCACATAAAATGTTTAACATTTCTTACGATATACAGCAAAGTATATCATTGGCTTTACTTCTTTGGTAGACAAACACATCTCATAGTAAACCAAAGCAAAGCATAATATCATATAATCAATACATTAATGAATTTATTCAAAACATTCACATAATTATTAAGTGTTTTCACATATCATCTGATTATCTGATAAAATGATTTCAGTCAACACTTAAGACATTAATTAATTATTTGATTTAATATTCAATTCTTTCACTCAATAATATAAAGTAAAAACTTTGTGAATAATGTATGAAATTTATCCATTTTATGAACGGAATCGTTTTTGTTGTTCTTTTCACTATTTATTATTTAATTTTATTGTATTTAAATATGAGTTACGAGAATAAATTAAATGAAAAATTAATTTATAATAAAATTCTATTGAAATTCAAATCAAATGAAGGCCTCATTCAGTGGTTGGAAAATAATATCTGATTTGAATATGAAATAAACAATGAATCAAATGATTAAATCTTTTTCATTGAGTTTTCATTTGAAAGAACAACTCATATTAGACTCAAGTTATGCTAATCCTTGAAGTGATTCATTTGAACACAACTGAAACAAACAATGGATTCGCGAAGACATTCAATGCCAATAAACTTCGATTTTCTTATATAACTTTCAAAAGAAAAATTCTATTGAATTCACTTTCTATACAAGTCTTCAATATATCAGTTGACAAACAGCACAACTTTGGCAATGGTTTTGGCATTTCATTAAACTATTGAATTCAATGAATTTTGGACATGAAGTTCAAGTCATTAAAAAGAGGTTTGAGTAAAAAAATCAATAATTATTAACATATTTTCAATTCTTTGAACAGAATCTCATATTTGGTGTAAATACATATTATATTATTTATCGATAATAGCACTTATATGTGATGCCTGTCCTAACCCAGAGCTGTTGAGTCCGTGTAAATGCGAAACACTGGATACAAGAGTTATATTCTGTGGAGGAAACGACAAAATCGATTTGTGGTCAATATTTGGCAATCTGTCCAACAGTTTGTCACAACATATGAGACATTTCGGTGTCTTTTATTTAAGCAATACTTCCATCAGGTCTTTGTCTGCGTTTGTCTTTCATAACATAACATTCAAACACATCTATTTTGACGGAACAATTCGGTTGCAATACATAGATCCCAATGCCTTCATTGGCACCCATTTACACATTGAATACGTGAACGCTTGGAATACGGCATTGGATTCATATAGAGTGCCCAATGAAAACGATGCCTTCAGTCGACTCATTAACTTGAAATACTTGGACATTGCGAACAATATGTTCTGTCCTGAAGACCGACTCATAAGACCCTGTTATTGCAAGATTGACAGGCATTCGGTGGGCTCGCATGCAGTGGCGAAGAGGGACTCGTATTCAATTCATTGCGACCAAAACAGACCGTATTTTATAAAGTAAGCCATAATTGAAACAAACCATTGATTTATGAAAACTTTTATTTTGAAATCAAAGACAAATATTTCAGAAAATCTCATCCAATGAACCGCTTTGTGGACAACATTTTGATAATTTGTATTTAGACAACCATTTGTGGACCAATTATACAGATATACCCGAAGATGGCTTCTCTGGAGTGACATTCTCTAACATTTATATCCAGGCCTGTAATGAATGCAATAAATATAAGCTATCACTACATCCCAAAGCCTTTGGCAAAACCCGACTATTTGTTCAGTCTTTGGTTTTTTCAACAAATATTAATTCAAAGTCTAATGAATTTCGCGATTCATTCGTTGCAGTCAATAGTTTAGTGAATGTCAGACACATTGCCATCAATGCTGGCTTTCAGACACTCACAGCACATACGTTCCGATCGGTCGTGTCTGGAGGTCCGGGACTCACCAAACTCAAGACAATCACAATAAAAGGTCGAACATTGAGGCGAATAGAGAGCTATGCCTTTTATGCCGTTCCTAACCTGCATTTCATCGATTTGTCCGACAATAAGATCGATGCCATAGAAAGACATGCCTTTGCTTTGAGGCAAAGGGGTGTAAAACCCCTTTTGATTGATATGAGAGGGAATGGACTGAGAAGTGAATCGCTAGAAAGAGGAGCTCTCAGTCATATTCGAAGACCCGTTGAGTTAATACTGTTTTCAAACCGAAGTCATTGCTCAGAAAAGTTTCAATACTTAGACGAAGACGTGTTCGCGCCATTCTTTGCCTGTCATAACCAAAACATGCTTCAATTGGGTCCCTGTCCTCTGCTCTGTGACTGCAACATGAAGTGGTTGGCCGACGGCCCCAGACATTGGTCATTACAAGTGAGAGGTGGTGTCGGCGCTCAAAGAGTTGGTTACTTGCAATGTCTTAACGAAAATTCTTTGTTTTCAAAGAAAATCGAAGAATTCGGAAATTGTGTCCCGGATTGTGATGAAGGTGTCATCAAAATGAATGTCCACTCAAGGACTGTATGCAGACGTAAACCAATTGAGAATATTATCCACAAATGAATTCATTTTTGATATGAATTCACATAAAGTTGTCAATCAATGTTTTATTGTCATCAAACGAGACATTTACCCCTAATTAAGGGGCAATTATTGCACTGTCAGTGAAATATGTTATGACTGAAACAGTAATACCTTTTCATAATAACTAACTTTATTTTAACATAAGATAAATATCTTTGAAATACATAAGCAATTGATTTGCTTTTCATTGGTTTTATTAAACATTGAAAACATTATAAAATCATTAATAGATTTATATTTCAAATACATTTCATAACATTTAAAGTTTATATAAATATAATCTTAACTTAACATTGATTTCAACATTAAAATAAATATAATTTCTGTCAAAATAATTAACAAAAATAATTAACTGATTATTAAAAGTGAAAATTTGTTTTTAAATATAATGTCAGAAAAAAACATAATATTAAATGAAAATTAATTACCAATAAATCAAAAGTAAATACAAAAAAAACATAATATATTTGAACAAAAATAATATAAATAATGAATTCAATCATAAAATGATAATAAGATTCAATGAAAACTAATTAGATTCCGGTTTCGAGTCCAAGCGTTTGTTTCATCACTTCGTATGTGCTGAAAGAGACGGCAACCATAGGTATGGCCCGGATATAATTGATACTCATTCCTCTATAGAGTCCCCGAACCACTCCATAGTCACGATAAGTGATGGTCAGTGTTTTGAACAGTCCTTCCGAATACTTTTTGGTCTCATTGCTGGTCATTGAGAGTTGCATTCGTCTTCGGGCGACGTCCAGGGGGTAGATAGTCGTCTGTCCGATAGCACCGGCAATTCCTCCACACAATAGTTTGCTCGGAATATTCAGAATCGTTTTTCCGTCCTTTTCGTAACCACAAATTGAAGGCAAGTACTCAATGGACAGGTGTTTCAACCGCTCAAACATATAGAAATTGCATCCGCCGTAAGGAATCATTGCCAGAACGGTAGGGGTTATACCCCTATACAGCCCAACCATTTTGCCCTCATTCTGGAAGACATGGACAAGAGTTCCGACAATAGTTGTGGGAAACTTAATGCCTTCGATGGTATGGGTGACGTGAAATGCCAACCGAGCCCTCACTAGGTCTAAGGGGTATGTCATGAGGGCTGAGGTGACCCCTGCCATCGAACCGGCGAGGAATTTGAGTGAATGGTTCACTTTTCCCGATTCAGACTCTCTGAAGAATAAGGAAAGACTTCTTTTGTATATCTCAAAAGACATGTACTGAACGGCCGCGTAAGGGAATATCCGGACCATTTGGGCTCCATTTCCTTCATTCATACCATTTATTGAATGAAAATCAAATTATTTTTAATTAAATTCACAAACCTTTGTATAGACTGAGGAACCGCTCCTTTTTGATGATAGCTCTGAGTCCAGTGAAGACACCGTACTCTTTGTAGTGGTTGTTATGCACCTGAAGAAGGATTTTAATCCTATCCAATGGGGCGACAGTTGTCTTGGATGTCATACCAGCTATACCTCCGGCCAGAAACGACTTGGCCATAAATAATGGATTCTTCAGATCAGACGAACTCATGATTGAAAGGAAAGGTATTGAAATGTATGGAAAGGTATGTCTGAAATATGATACAAAATATGACTATTTATTTGAGTTTAAATCAAAACCACAAAAATATTGATAAATATCTTAAAGTTGTTTCAAAACCACAAAAATTGAATAATTAGTGAAAAAAGTAATCATTTTTCAAATGATGGGTTGATTAAGACTTACGTCAATTGAATGCCTTAATTGTCATAAGACAGAGGACTGGGATGTGAGTGATGTCTCACTGAGGAATGTTGTCTTTTATCATGTATTCAATGTCTCAGATCATAAGGAAATACCCCTTATTTTGCTCAACAATGAAGGGTTGGTATATTATATGCACTGATTGTTAACAACAATCAATTGGACGACAATTATCTCATCGATGACTGCAATGGTTTGTGGATGTGATGGCACTTATCAGAGACACAACGTTTGGCATCTTTTTGGTGACTATTTGGCAAAATATCTTGAATTCAAGTTCAAGAACTACTTGAATAACAGGTATGTCATAAACCACTGTTCCCTCCATTGCCTCAACACAAACACATTGAAAGCATTTGTTTGACATTCAATGCATTGAAATGTTTTCAACAAAACTGTATTTCAATTGAAAAACAGTTTGTAATCAAAATTAGTCTTATTTTTAAAGAATAAAAAGATTTTATTTTTAAAACATTTACAATAAAAATATTTTGCACTTAAGGGGGACTTAGGATAAGGGGCTGAAGAAACGAATTGTAGTGACTTTGTTGAAAATTGTCCAACAATGACCAGGGTATAGGTTATCACTATTAGCCCAATCCTATCGTCGGTTCCGAATATAAACTCTTTATTGTGAAACAATCACTTCATGTCTTCGTTGTCTTCTGTGTTATACTTCTTCTTCAGGTCCAGCAAAACAGTGATAAACCAATTGTCGAATCGAGTGATACTATCGTAAAGATTGACGGTTTGAGTGAAGCCATCGATGTCTTGATTCTGCAATTGTGTGACCAAAGTGTCAATGAATTTGTATTGACGCGAATCACCGAAAGCTGGGAACCATTCCTCATATCTCTTGAGAGCCAGTTCTCCGTTCACGAGATCAATACATGTGTGACAAAGAGCTGATCTCATGAAGTGATTGGTCGCACAATACTTAAGAAGTGATGATTCGATGCAATGTTTGCCAATCTCTTCGTATATATCGATGGCCTTCTGATACCTGTGCTGAAGAGCCCAGTGATTGGCCACATATAGGAGACACTTGTGGGCCGAAGAGATGGAGTGTTCGGCCATGAAATGATTGGCCGCAATCTCGTAGTGTTTGACCGAACTGTCCATGTCTTGCAGTTGTGTCTCATAGATGTCTGCGACAGTCATGTGATGTTTGGCACTAATGCCAAGACGTCCCAAATCTTCGTAATAAGTGATGGCTTTCGTGAGACAATCGATGGCAACCTTTGGGTCACATTTGCGGAAACAATTGGCGGCAGAGATGTAGTTGAGGGACATATCAAGCATTTCACCACTTCTTGACTGCAGTCGAGCGACAGATCTGAACGCCTTTCCCGCCTCTGGTGGACAGACAGGTCGTCAACGATTGCAAGCAATGCCTAAACAGACATACCTTCCCATTTGTGGGCCATTTTGAAGCGATTCCCGGCTTTGACGTACAGTCCAATCGCTTCCTCAACAGTCGATGACTTTCCGATCAGACCTCCGATAAGTCCGGACAACGAATTCATTTTATGGTTCGCTTCAGACAAATACTGTCGACCTTTGACCTCATTTTCGTTCATTTCAATCAAATTTTACTTTAAATTAAATACAAATAAATATTATTATTGTTTTTGTCATTCAATTAGTGTTTGACTTTTGGGTCAAATAAATGGCATTTCATTGAAAACATTCAAAGTTTACAAACATTTGACGAAAGCGTTGTTTATGTGTAAAATGTGTCAATGAATGGCATTGAATGTACAGCACGAAAGTGTATGTGCTATAACAGGCAGTCCTATCGCTGGGAGTAGTGGCGCACTCCTGTAATTCCAGTGACTGGAAGGCATAAAGCGGTGGATGGGTAGTCAGTGGGGGTTCTGAGGCCTAGTGCTCTGTGCCGATCGGGTGTCCACACTAAGCTCTGCGTCGATATGGGTGTGCGGGGGGAGCCCTGTATGTCCAGGTCGATTAAAGAGGAGCGGACTGGCCCAGGGTGGAGACACAGCAGGCAAAAGTTCCCGCGTTGAGCAGTAGTGGGTTCGCACCCGTGAATAGACGTTAGGTCTCATCCCATTCGACTCATTCGGACCCGTTTTTTGGACACATTTTCTATGCATTTCTTATGAAGACATTCATTAATGACAAAAAATATTGAAAATTATATAAAAATATCTGAAATTCATTACAAATGAACAGACATTCAAACGAATAATGTATTACAGAATGTGTCAAATGATAGACAAATTGCCACAACTTTTTGGACTCTCATTAAAGTCAATATAAATGTTATGACAAATAATAGAGAATTACTTTTACATGAATTGAGATATTTTTGTTCAAATAATACAATGAAATGTAATATCAATTGTTTTTCAATCATTTTATGGCTTTATTTTAATAGCAAAAAGTTGTCACTGAATGAGCACCTGATGAACACCTGATACAGCCTTTCCTATTATGGCATTACATTCGCTATATTTGAATAAAACAATCATTTATTCATAAATTAATTTCTTATGACATAATAGACAGAGATTTTATAATGTGTTTCAAATTTAGAGCCAAAATGTTTTGCAATGTTTTTATGAATTTTTTGTTGAAAAAATACATTGAATTCAATGTTAAGTTCACTCAAGTGTTAGAGCATTGAATGCAATGAAGTGAAAGTCGATTAACAATGCGTTCAATCAATTGATTATTGTTTGCAAACCATATAATCAGTGAGTCTTTCGGTCACACAATGTCTCAATGTCTTCATCTCTGCTTCTATTGTCTTAAATAGCATTACAAGACTATTGTTCTCAAAACGATGTCCAACAACACACTCAAAGAAGTCCTTTACGAGAATCTATTGGCCATACTTTCGACGGACAAAGACGTGAGAACTAATGCCGAACAACAGTACAAACTGTTGGAGACCAGCGATGGTATGTGTGAGACAATTGACCACCAATTGATTGATTGATTGTTGCCAACAGACTTCGGATTGCATTTATTGGAGTTATCACTCAATGACTCAATTGGTCTTTCGATCCGTCAGTTGTCAACAGTTCTTCTCAAGCAATACATCGAAAGCCATTGGACGCCAAACAGTGATAAACACATCCCTCCAGTCGTTTCCACAGACATTAAGGCTATTATTAGGGATCTGTTACTCAAATGTCTTAACACTAGTCTTAGCGCCACATCTGATGACAAGAAGTTGAGGTCATCTTTGGCTTATGCGGTCTCGACTGTCGCCCACTACGACTGGCCCGAAGAGTGGCCCCAATTGGGGGAAGTGCTCATCAGTTACTTGTCTTCAGGCAATGGAATTGCTATCTATAGCGCAATGAAAGTGTTCGTTGAGCTCAGCCATGAAGTGACTGACTCTCAGATACCATCGATTGCTCCGCTATTACTTCCAAAGATGTATCACATCTTTGTCTCATCGCAAGAGTTTTCGCTACGAACTCGTGGTCGAGCGGTTCAGATCTTCACAACCATTGCTGAGACAATCGCCCAAATGAGTGATTACGACAAGAATGCCATTCACTTGTATTTGGAACCAATTTTACCACAATTCACAGAAGCGTTGGTCAAAGCACTGGTATTACCCGATTCGAGTCAAGAAGTGGATTTGGGCATAAAAAAGGATATAATCAATTCGTTGACCATTTTGTTGAGGAATTGTAGAAAACTTATGCAGAAATGGTTGCCACAGATCTTAGAGCCCGTTTGGCACAGTATGATCACTGCGGCCAACATTTACGTCAAGACTGTGGTTAACGTCAATACCTTCGACTACGACAATGAACACGAAAACTATGCAGAAGTGATCGACTCGGACGGAGAGGTCTTGGGCTTCGAGAGTCTGGTGTTTGCTATTTTCGACTTCGTTAGTGTTGTTATCGAAAGCCAAAAGTTCCAGAAATTGGTTAAACCCGTTATGACTGAACTCTTGTATTATGTGATCATTTATATGCAAATAACTGACGAACAATCGAGTACTTGGGCCGACAATCCGGATCAGTTTGTGGAGGACGAAGACGACGACTCGTATTCTTATTCTATTCGTATTTCAGCCTTAGATCTGATTCTATCCATTGCTCAAGAATTCGATGAAAACGAATGCAACAAAAAAGCTGAAGAATTCAAGACTTGTTTCGTTAAAGCAATTAATAGACATTACTCAGAGTCTAGGGAAGTGTCAGAACAACAGACGCCTTATTCGAGGAATTGGTGGAAAATACAAGAGGCATGTCTTCTAGCACTGGGATCTATTTCGCCCGCAATCGTTAAAACAATTCAAAGCGATTCTCTTTTGTCTCACGAATTCAAAGCCATATTAGACGGGGTTTTTCGCAACCCAACAGATGTTTCCCCTTTCCTGACCGGCCGTTCCCTTTGGACTGCCTCTCGGTTCGCAGAGATAATGAGTGGCCAATCATTGAATTCTTTTCTTCAGTCGACGGCCAATGGATTAGTGGCCGAATCGCCTGTTATTAAAATAGCGGCCGCGAGAGCGACGTTCGTGTTCTGCGATCACATCAAGTCTTCAGACAAAGCTGTTCTCATTAAACCATTTTTGGGGCCAATGTTTGAGGGATTGCTTTCCATTGGCACCCGATATAGTACTGATGTCCTGTCACTAGTTCTCGAAACCGTTTGTATTCTTATTTCAATCGATAAAGATTTTACGGCCAGTATTGAGAACAAAGTGGCGCCCCTGGCCATTGCCACCTTCCTCAAGTGCTCGTCTGACCCCTTGCTGATCGCCTGTGCCCAAGACGTGTTCGCAGAGCTGAGCAAAAACGAAAAGTGTATTTTACCGTTAGAGCACCGACTGATTCCAACCCTTGTGTCTATACTACAACCCTCACAGTTGACAGAAGCAGTCAATTCACTACAACCGACGTCTTTGGAAATCCTCTCAACAATTGTGCGAAACTCTCCGCTCCCGCTATCGGATGCACTCATCCAAAAGGCATTCCCGGCCTCTATTTCATGCATTCTTAACAGTTCAGACGACGCGACCCTTCAAAATGGGGGCGAATGTATTCGTGCTTTTGTTGTCAAATCTGTGGAACAGGTGCTGGCCTTCAAAGTGGAGACATCCAATCAAAACGGCATTTCTCTTATCTTACAAGTAATTCGTCAAATATTTGATCCTTTTTTGTTGTATTAAACAATTACTTCTTCATTGGACAGGTCTGTAACCATCTTCTGGATCCACGTCTAAACGAGTCGTGTTCTTCATTTGTGGGCCGTTTGATAACTGTTTTGATAACTCGCGCCAATCAATACATAGGGCGAGAGAACTCTCACCTCTTGTTGAGGGCAGTGTTGGTGAAACTGCACACCTCTGAGACCCTGACTGTTGTCCAAAGTCTTATTCTTGTTTTCGCTCATCTGATATATTATGACTTACCGACTATTCTTGAATTCCTGTCCTCACTGCCGGCGCCCACTGGTAGTCAATCGGCACTGGAATTCGTTTTAATAAATTGGTTGAATAGACAGCACCTGTTCTTCGGGTTGTATGAGAACAAAGTGTCGATTCTAGCACTTTGTAAACTATTACAGCACTCAGTACTACACCAAACGCCTGACTCTAACCTCAATTTGAATCACATCAAAGTGCCGGGAGATGTGATCGCATCCGATGCCACATCGCCCGGCGTCAAGACCCGGTCCAAGACTGCATCCAAGCCCGTCCAGTGGTCAGTCGTTCCCTGTTCTGTCAAAATACTTAAATTATTATTGGCTGAACTCAAGAGTTTTGAAGAGCAAAGGGATGTCCAAACGGAGAGCGATGGCGATGACGATGACGAAGACGACGACTCCACTAGTGATGGCCACAAGAATGGCATCTCTTCGCTAAAGTTGAGCACATCTGATGTGGGAATCATAGATGAGGTCTGGGCTGAAGGCGAGGGAGATATTAACGAAGACGACATATTGAACGAAGAGATCGGAAAACTTGATTTAGAGAACTATTTGACGAATGTTTTGCGAGAATTCAAATGTTTGCCATTTCTTAACGACTTCGCCGCACATCTCACAGACAATGAGAAGATTGTTTTGACCAAAATCTGAACCAAAACGTGATTTTAAATCAGTTTTTAAGGTATTTATGAAAGTTGTCGAAATTTATTGCTTTATTGAGTCATTTAATGCAAATTAATTACAATTATTATAATTATGAATAAATTTTAGTTTTTTTAATGCAATCAAATCTTCGATTGTTTTATGGATTGATTATTTTGAACAAATTTCAAGCAAATAATCGATGATAAAAGTCATGAAAATATGACACGAAACTGAAGGAAGTGATCATTGATAGAGAATAACATTTTAGACAATTGTTGTCAAAGATTACAATTCATACCAAATGTTGGGGAATGTGTTGTTTGCGTGAGTTGTTTGAGAGCATAGGAATGCAAACAATTCAATTCAAGAGTCAATTGTCGACTAAATATTTTGCCCAAACTTTTGATCATTTCGTCCATCGATTCGATGATGTTCTCAATTGACGGACTTTTATGACTAATGGCATCCAATAAATGGATAAACGATTGCAAAACCGATTCATTCGTCAGATATAAGTCTTCGTAATCGAGATGTCGTAATGTATTGACTGAACATTGGATTTGTGTTAAGTCTAAACTCTGGACAAAAAAGTCAAAATTGATTGTGATTTTGATTGAAGACAGTCTTAAATGACAATACTTTTGCGATTTGAATGAATTGAAACTTTGATTTCACTCTATATTTCCATTTCAACGATTGGTCTAATTTTAGTCGTTTTACGGACTCATTGCTATAGTTCTCAAACGCCTTCTTCAGCCATAAGGGGTTGAGTGTTGCGATGGCATACAAGTGCCGCAACTGATCCAAACTGGCGTCCAATCGCAGGTATATGTCCTCGAATGTCGAATAAAGGTTGAGATCCAGTGATTTGAGTGAATCCAAGTCTATCTGCACGTGATTTGGCAGCTGTTGCCAGAAGTGGATGACATAGTGTCTCATCTGTTGAGACAATTCAAACCAAATATAAGATTATTTCAATTAAATCTTTTTCTCATTACTTGTGAGTAATTGAGTCCAAGCGCCGCATCGACCAGACATTGGCAGTGAATCCTATAGATGTTGACGAACACAAGTCTACTGTCCTTTGAGAAACAATTGGCAAAACTTTGTCAAAGAGTTGTTATATAAAGCAATCATTACTTGAAGTGGACTCGAATGTGGAGATTCTCCGACAGAAAGCATTGAATGTAGTATTGAATGGTAATCATTAGGGTTGAGGAGTCGGGCGTTTCGGGAAAATCTTGTCACAGGTTTGTCGTAATCGCAGTCATTGTTGAACTTCATATGAGAGTTGTCTTTGAGTGCAATTCCGTAGTACTTGAGATGAAGTGAAAACAGAATTTATAATAAGATTAAAATATGTCATAAAATACAAGTCATTTGTGTTTAAAGAATTGAAAACATTTTCAAACCTTAATAAGTGAACAAATTCTCTATACATTCTTATAACACATTTCATTAATTAACGAATAAATTACATGATATTTGGACTGTCCTCTCGCGCCCAACCTTTTTGAGGTGACGAACGGAAATTGAATTCTTATTAACTAAAAGTCAAAAATAAATGAATTTTATATAAAAGTTGGAAACAATTTCACTTTATATGACTTGTCTTTGAGAGACATAAAAATTGGTGGACAGGTGTATTATGATGTGCTGATCGCACTCATTCCTATGGCTTACGCACGGCTTGGGAGATATGACTGTCCAAAGATTCAACAATACCATTGACATCCATTATAAAAAATTTACATTTTTATTCAATGGGCTTCTATGGGAACAATGCTATAGAGCTCTCGTAATCATTGTTGAAAAGCTATCGAAGCCACCAATGATCAGCACATCATAATACACCTGTCCATCAATTTTCATGTTGATCAAAGACAGGTCTCATAAAGACAGGTCTCAATAAATACTTTGCCAAATGTGGCCTTACATACGGGCCGGTAGTTATTCTGTTGACAAAATGTCCCATACATTGAATACATAGAGCACCGGGATATGGAAACACTGTTTCGACCGTAAAAGTATAGTTGAAGCCAATGAAGAGTAGCCGTCGTCTGTTCATTGGAACCATTGCTTGTCGACAGGCTTTCCATTTGGACAGTCGTATTATTGAGTGACTCGTTATTAAATATTTTCGTTTGAGTCAAACATAAGAAACAATTTGAGAACTTATAGCAGATCTCAAAACACCTTTCCTGAAGAGTTGGCGACTTTTCGATTCAAAATTAATTCTTTGGATATAAGGAGTGATAAAAAGTTTTATCGATTCGACACAATATACACAACACTACAAAATATGACAAATTAAGCCCAAATGATCGCCTAATCCTATTTGAAGAGATTATTGGCTTTTTATATAAATAAAAGAATTATTGTTGTATTGATAGTCAAATTGTGTCACTAATTGCCTGCAAAACAAGTGATAACTTATAAAACAAATTCATTATAAGAATTCAATCAATGGTTTTAGAGTTTATTTATTGATTGAATTTAACAAAAATAATTCATTTCTCTTCTGATTATCAAAAATAGGAATTACAAATCAATCCAACCTTTCCTACACTCATGTAATACGATAGCCTTAACACCCTTTCCCTTGATTTTCAATCCCCTGATTATTGTGAAATTTCTAAATTATTGTTCATTTCAAAGCTTTTGATAATGTTTTGAAACTTTCGATTCGATGACAAATTGGTTGTCATTTTCACTCATAATCTCTTATATGGAATAATGAGAAACACATTGTTTGAGACAATTATTCAAATCCAAACTCGTTTACAATGAATACCATTAACCAAAAGAGGGTTTATCGCCGAAGACGTCAAACCCTCAACACTATTATTGTTCTCAACATCCATTTCATGGTTTGCTCCGAAGGGGGTTTCGCTTAATAGCTTGTAATATAAGATAACCTTAAAGTTTGTGACCCTTTGTCTCAAAATAGACTTAACTTTAAAAAAAGTCTTGTTTTAATAATTTTATTCGTTGTCAAATATTTTCTTTTTTGTTGAAAATATCTTTTTATTGGAAATCAATCTTCGAGTGAATGAATGAAATCCTTTGTATAAACAATAAAATCAATTCATTTTCAAAATCAGTTTACGTTTTGAAGCTCTTCTTTGAGCCGTTTGTCTGCGTTTTCCTCCACTTTTTGTTCCCATTGTTTGATTGATAAACAGCGCGCCGACCGTATGTTGTGATGGCCGGTGCGGGCACTGACCTATTCCCGTATTGACCCCAATTGGACCCCTGCTGTTGAGATGGCGCAAACCCAAACTGAGCGCCCGTTCGCGTAGAGCCAAACCACCAGCTCGTGGGGTCATACCAGTTGTACCACGAATTCCAATCCTGTGCCGGAAGTGAAGCCATTGGTTGTGAATTACGGCCTCTTGTCTGCGAATGGCGGGTCTGTGTCTGAGGAATGAGTGGCACCTGTGGTATAGGAGGTTGTAATGCAAGTGGTGGACCTCTTGGCACTCCGACCATCCTATGAGACAATCATTAGTCAATAGTGATTACGAGCATAGATGAGGACAGGCATGTCATACATGGCTCTCTGTTGCATCATAAGCATAACCCGTCGTTCCCTATTCCTCAGCACTTCCTCTTTCTTCTTCCGATCTGATGGAGGTTTTGCGAGAGAGACTTCGATGTGAGCGCCGCCAACGTCTCGGCCATTGAGGCCATTCATTGCCTTCAGCGCCAGATTTCGATCCTCGAAGTGAACGAAAGCGTAATCTTTTATTTTCTTCACTCTCTCAACAGAACCGAACTCTTCGAACAGTTGTTTCAGCTGTTCTTCGGTCACTTCGGCGGTCAGGTTCCGGACATAAAGCACTTTAACTTTGGACATCGTTTCCTCGTCGGGCTCTTCCTGAGGGTCGGCCCAATCGACCAATATATCACATCCCCAGACTTTGGTTCGGGCAGTACTGAGCTTGCGTTTGGCCAGACTGGCCGTCTTGTGCGACTCGTACTCCAAAAAACAAAAACCTCTATTCCTTTTGCGGTCGTCGGGAGAGCTATAGACTATTACCTCCGAAAGGCCACCTGAAACACAACATATGGTTAGGGGCTGGAGTGCCAGCACTGGTAGGCAACACAATACCCGCAAGTTTTGTGAATTCTTGATATATTTCGTCTTTGCTTTTGCTTTTTGGTATATTTCCTACAAAGAGCCGGAGGTTTGGCACAGAGACGTTCACTTTCAGGGGTTTCGTTTTTCGGATTTCGTACCCGTCGTACTGAAGGGGAGACAAGGGGTCAATCGGTGGACAGTCGTGTCATGTCTTACTTGTTGGACAGCACTTTGTGCGTCATCTTTACTACAATACGTGACGAACGCATACCCTCTCGAGAGACCACTCATCGGATCCATCATTAGTCTTAAGTCCCATATTTTTCCCACACTCTCGAAAAGGGGTATCAATTCGTCTTCGTATAACTCTTTCGGCAGTTTCCCAACGAATATCTCACAACCGGGAGGTGGCGGCGGGTCTGTCCAGTCAGGGGGCGGACCCCCATATTTGCGTTGACCAGTTGTCACGTCTAATGTATAACCTATTCATTGATGGCATGAATGAGACATTTGTTGTCATTTGAGACAAACATTGAAAACAATTGCAAACCAAGCGATGGTCTGCCCTAACGAAGGCACTGGCGGTCATGTCATACCTGTGCGCTCGAGGATGGCTTTGATTTTGTCTTCGTCGGGACCCGACTGTGTCTGTGATGTCTGTGACTGTGAATTACAAGAACTGGAGGAAGCGTTGGCCACAGACTCCCTTTTGTCAGTCTTGGCCGCACTGTTGGCGCCGGACGTGTGCGCCGTCGGTGTGGTCTGTGCTGTCTGTCCGCAACTGTTGGCCTGAGACCTATCGCAGTCGCCGTCCATTTTGGCTAATATTTTGATCAAATTTTGAAACGTTTTTTACAAATGGCTGAAAATATTGAATATTAGGACAAGAAATGTGACGTCACTTAAGGCTTGTCCACACTATAGACCTCATCAACCAATAGGTGTCATCGCTGTAGACGTGACTGACTGTGACGTCACGACCACACGATTGACGTACAGCAGACAAGACCTCTCTTTGGCTCTCAATCACTGCGCACGCGTTCACTCATTTGGCTCCAAAACAGAAACACTTTATCTGACACAACGTCGCTATCCATTAGAATGCGTTCAATTGTAATGCAATTCATTCTATTGACATATAATCGCATTTAAAGTGTTTTTCAAATGTCAACAAAACATGAATTGTTGTGATGTTTGAACACATTTTTGTGACGTTTTTATAGAAAATATTTAATAAAAATAATTATTTATTTATAAAAATCTCAAACAATTGATTCAAACCATTTCACAACCCTTTGCTATGAGTCAGAAAGTGTTGGCATTTAATGCAAGTCTTAGTCAAACATATCATTGACTAAACAAATGGTGAAAATCGACAAAAAAGTACATTATTTATGGATTTATGACTGAATTCTTGTCAAGAATTCGTTGATTTATGGCAAACATATTCTATAATAGTTTTGATGACAATTAATGACAATTAATGCAAGCATTCATTAATTGCAACAAATATTTCACTTAAATTCAAATGCATTTCATATTCAATACAAATGTTTTGTTTGAAATGAAGTGGTTTTTCATAGCATTACAAACAGTGTATAAGATATTGATTGACTGAATGTCAATGAAATGCAATTAAATGAAAGTTATGTCAAAATGTTTTGCAAACAATCGCTTTGTTTGTAATTATTTGTAATTATTATTCAATTCATAAATCATTTTAAACTTTAAAATCCTTTTCATTCAATTCGTGTTGTATTAAAACCACTGAATATTGAAATTAGAATTTTTCTTCGAATCCCCCTTAGAGTGACTCTTGAGATCATTTGATCCAATCCTCAAAAGTATATCAAAACTGATTATAAACTCAAATCAAAGTCTGTTTTGTATTTGAGATACAATTGAGAGAAATGTCCAAAAGGTATACAAAGAGTGGTTTTGAATGTGATTCATTTGATCGATTCGGT